>JASANC010004932.1:0-183868 GCA_030248135.1 Theristus sp. LFF4_11
TAATTGGTTGGTGGTCACGTGATGCATGCTTTCTGTGCAGGAGACACTCCGCCTCCACTGCAATGCCTGCACACAGCAAAGCATGCATGCACGTGCGAACCAACCAGTCAGCCTGACTGTCTATAATTTTAGAGTTCGATCGATTGTCCACATTACCGGCAGCGCCATCCGTCAGCAGTATCCTCTGCTGCGGCACAGCAGCAACGGCGCTGCCGCTCGCGCCAGCCGTCTGTCCGTTCGCAGCACGATTCCAGTGCAACTGCGAGCGCGGTCGCTTCACGTGTCCGGGCGTGCCCGGCTCGTCCAGGTGCATGCGACGCAGCGACTTGCGAAAGTGCAACTCGATGTCGCGGTCGAAGTCGGCTGACGACTTCAGTTTGGTGCTCACGGAGCGCATCACACGCGCCGACGAGCGGCCGGCCGCCGGGCGCATGCACTCTGCAACCGACGATGCGTCAGAATGGCAGAAAGGTCACGTGACGCTGTATTGACATGCGTACGGTGGCGATTCAAAATGCCAGCTGGCATGCATTCCGAATGGCCCGCTGGTGTTCAAAATCGACAACTGGCGTTACAAGCGTTACAACATGCCACCTGTGTCCTTCAAAATTGTCCGCTGGCGTTCCAGATCGCCGACGGGCGTTACAAAACTCCACCTCGCCGTATAAAACGCCCACTGGCGTAAAAAAAAGTTTCGATTGGAAATTGAAAAAGTGTTACAACGAAAGGCAAATCACTCGGCCACCAACCAGACACGAGTGAGGTCGTGCGCTTTATGGACAAATCGAGCGGCTCGAGTTGCTCTCCATTGCATGTCACGGCCACTGCGCTCGGAGACGGCTGCGCCATTGCGCCGCTGTGTCCGTCGTGTCGTTCGCTTGCCGCTGGCGCGCTCTTGATGGCGCTGGTGGATTGTTTCGATGTTTGGCACGACTGTTGCTGTTCGTGTTCGCTGTCGGAAACGTCGACGACGTTCACTGACTCGGCAGACGAGTGAACTGAGCTGCCACTGGGCGCGTGCGCTGATCTGGATGGCCACCTGGAGGACGGAATGAAACGTGCACATCGAGTTTATTGGTATATCGAACACGGTGGGATATATCGCTCGAAATGTGGAGGTAAATTGGATAAAAAGTCAGATTGTAGGACAAGCAGAATGGATCGGTAACCGCAAAAACGTGATTACTGCGTGGATAATAGTAGGGAAAATCAGAATATTTCATTGAAAACAATCAGCAAGATACCGCTGTATGGAACCAGACATTGACTACTACTCTGTAGTTTTTTCAGTTGTTTTTCTCCGATATCTTGACGCCAACAACAGACGGGTACAAGAAAAACAAACACAAAAACGTTTTGATTGATTTCTTTCAATGAATTGAAACGCTATGTTTTTGACGACAAAAAAAACCGAACGTTCAAAGAAAGCGACAGGATATATGCTAGTACAAAACATGTGTATGCAAATTCGAGTCCAGTGCATCCTGTCAATTATGAATGACAGCTACAATGTACATGTATGTTACAGTTGAATAAAGTGCACAAAAAGCGTGCCAAGGTGACAAAAAACGGTGAAATTTTTACATGCCGAACTTCAACGTCGACACCACTACAACGTTTTCAATAATTATCTAGATAGCTGCTTGCGCTAAAATATGAACTGAACTGACAATCCGAGTGCCCTAAATAAGGCTGAGTCACTTTGGCGATTTTGAATTGCCACACGAAGATTGAAACTAGTTTCCTTTCTACGTCTGCGCACGCATTGAGTCGCAGAACCTAAAAAATGATAATAAAATCAATGACAAATCAAAAATGTCCCACTACTATACTCACTTGGTGGCCGCCGGCGCGCTGCGGTCTGGCGTTGTCTGTTGCCAAGCGCCCGTAGTAGACGAATTCGCAGCTGTCGTAATAGTGGCAGTGGTGGCAAGTTTATGCTCGTGCGAACAGACCGTGACAGTAGTGCACTCAGTGGCTGGTCGCAATGCAGTGCACTCGTCACGAAGCATCATCGTCTGTTCGTTTCAGTGTGATTGCTTGCAAAGTAACTCCGCGATCGAATCACTGCGCCGGCGCCGCAGCGTTGAATGGCTTTTATTAGCGCAATAAATAACGCGGCTCCACCGTTGTCGTTTGCTTTTAGAAAAAGACTGCCCGGCCCGGTGTTGCAACGCTGGTTTGTTTGTTTTTTGTCCACGCTGACAGGACACGCTTTAGGCCAAGGACTGATATTGATTGATGCGAGACGACACTGAAAATGGTAAAAAAAACATGTATTGGATAATCTGAAATGAGTAATATTTGAACAATAAATAAAACGACAAGCTTTTTACTGCATGCTCTCCTTTCTGGCGCATTCAGAGTGCCATGGTTGTTTTGTGACTCGCGTCGCGTGGTGTGACTCAAACTAAAACACTTTTTTAAGTTCTTGAATGCGTTTTTTTGTCGGAGTATGCGTGACTAATCGGCATGTGCAATCACATTTATGATCCTCATTGTGTGAAACACTCCATTTTTGGTTTAATGGGTGTTTCAACATTACGAAATTGTAGGAAATTTCAAAAATAACCAAACTTTTGAAACGCCTGAAATCATTGTATGGGTGTGCGAATGAAAGTCATTGAAAAAGAATGCACGCCAAGCGGAATTCTTTCTCGTGCTAAATGCCTGGCATTCCATGCGCGGCGAACAGGAACGCTGAATTATTCCATTAAAAACTGAAAACGATTTTTTTGCATGAGACCGCATGCAAACTGAACATGTACAGTGCACGTATTCGTTCCAAAAACATTCGAACGGCATGAAAAGAATGCATGCAATCAAGGGCTGCGCGAACGAAACTGATCTATAAATTCCTGCATCATTGAAATGTTCAGAATGTCACCAATCCTTCAAAACGTCTCAATCTTGATTTTAGACAGCCGCAGCAGTTTTGGCCGAACACGCACGCGCACACACATGAGAACGCCTAAATTTGTGTCATTTTGATAAAAACACCGTTTTCCTGTCGAACATGTCTTCATCGAACTTGTAACAGAGAGAAGATTTAAGCCAATAAACGAAGCAATCGTGAAAAGAATGCAAGTTTCAAAGATAAACGTTCTTCTGCTGCAGTTGGCGTGTGTGTGTGCCTGTGTGAACATGTCTCTCGACTCAGTGTGCCGCCGACGCTGCGAATTTTACACAATATTAAAGATTGTAAATCGGAGCAACCCTTGGAACGATGAAAAGAACTTTGCAGGCACCGTTTTGTGATTGCTGCTGTGGAATTCAATCTATGTGCGTCGCATGTTTGCAGATAACTGTGCATCGTAAAATCACTTTATCACCATTATCATTTTGTGTCACACGCACATACACATGCGCATTATATCAATAGATGATCGAATAAATATGGCGTCACGTTGAAAAATGAAAAAATATGCTGATAACGAAACACTCTGGAATGTGCAATTTGCTGAAAAAATTACACGTGACCAACCAAAAAACAGCATTTGCATTAGTGGCAATTATGATACGCGAAAAGGTGCTGCTTGGGTCGGGTAACTTGTGTGAACCGTAAAATAAGATAACAGTCCGCTGCACAGTGCTTTCAGAGGTTCTGCTTCGAAGTTTGAACTTACCAATACAGGGTATTTTGAAAAGTTTACACAATTGAAATTTTCAATGAGCTGTTCCTGAGAAAAACCAGGCCGCGTCAAAAAAATAGTTGGAACTTGGGAGAAAGATTTTCTAATATAAACACAATTTGATCGAAAAAGATAATACAATATTCCGTGGTGAGAACAGTCCTTGACATTCATTGTCGCGATTTCACGGTTGCACTGCAGGAAAAATATTATTGGAATGCAAATTATTTTTGGCCACTTTCCCGACACAGATTGGGAGAATGTCAATAAAACATCTGAGATCAGTGTCTATGTGTGTACTTGCGGTAGGAATTATCGTGGACGCATTTTTCCACTAATATTTTGCTTTGCAAGAGAACAAACGTTTTATTGACATTGTATAGAAATAAAATAACTGCAACACGCGAGGCAGAAAAATAAAATGCGCCATACAAACGCGCAAAAGTTGAGATCTTGCTATCAATGCATATTTTGCATTCCAGCCGAAATATTGAACAGAATAAATAACAACATTGGCAACAAACAAGCGTTTTTCACCGGCACGTGTCCGGAACGTGTTGAAAAACTTTTTCGTCAGCTTTTTTGCCGGTTGTCATGACATCATCAGGCATCATTATTATTGACATCAAGCAAGAAGAAAGATAAAATCTCACAACCATTTTCTCACCTGAAGTTCCAACCCGTATAACGAGTCCGCTAATTCGAACGGTTCAGAACGATAATGACGATTCGAAAATGTTTCAAATCAACCGAAAAAGCGCGACAGGCAAGAGGCTGCTCTAAAGATCTGCTCAATCACGCCGGATCAACAGCTCCATTGAGGCGCATCGGTTGCTGCTGCTGTTGATGTTGATGTTGATCGTAGAGACTGTTGACGCGATCACCAGTCGGCATTCGTAGATCGAGTTTCTCCAGTAGAAACGTCTCAATCAACCAGAAATACCCTTGGACGAACATGGAAAAACAGAAATAACTCAGGAAGACAATGTAGAGCGCCAAATGCACAGCACTGCTTGCGATTGCCGCTGCCATCGAGCTTGCAGTATCTGAAAGAAACCCGGTTAATGAATACTAGAGAGAGAAAATCAAGATCGAAACTCGACGGTGTGACTGGAAGAAACCGTTCAACAAACGGCTTAACAATTTGTTTGGCAACAAGTGATAAGTAACTCAACAGAAAATTGAGTAACCACTAACCAGTGGTTGCACTAAAACTATCATTGCATCTGCATGGCAACAATCTTAAAATGGTTTGCCATCTCGCTTGACAAACAAATCAAATTTTGTCGTAAATTTTAGAAAAAAACGATAAAATTTCAATAAAAATCCAAACACCCAGAAGAATTGCACATCCTTATGGTGTCTCGGCGTACTGGACAGGACAGCAGTATTTCAGGGAAACATGAAATGATTTGCAGTGCAGTAAGACGGAAAAAACGTATCGTGCAAAATATACATGTGCGACATGAAGAAACGCGCACACAACACGGTCCAGTCGCGACGTTCTTTTTCTGTAAATAAATAAATGACACACGCAAAACCAGTGTACGTAGAATTTTCAAAGTGAAAACTTGTACAATAGGTCTCTCGTAATCGTCGGTTGGCAGAGCAGCACAGCATTCGTGCACACCCCTTTGGTGATTTATCGTTTGCCATGAAGAAATGTGCGAAAAATGTTCATGAAACGCCGTGCGACACCGCTCGCCAGGTGAAGCGCTCGTTTTCCCCCTCATCGAATCTGTGCTGGCACGCTGCACATTTACATTTTGTTTTTTTTTTCAAATTTCGTCGATTGTTAACAGAGCAGTGTAATAAAAAAAACTACTAATATACCACACACGACACAGATTTTGACTGGTCCTCAGAGGTTTTAGCGCGCCAATCAGCGCACATGCCAAATGGCTGTTTTTGTTGTTGCCCACTAAAAAACGTGATGCAAATAGACACAGGTAGACACGTGGATACAGCGATTTCACTGGAAACGTCAGAGTTCTTTTCAATGACCAAAGCATACGTTTGATGTGTCAAGCTGAAAAAAAACACAAGCCGAACGCTCATATGAGGCCGCGTTTGAATCGTTGACATGCACGACATTGTGGCAGTTTTTGACATTTCACATGTTCAATGGCAGGAAAAAATGACAGAAAAAACACAACCGCACGCAAGGTCATTAGGTTTGAAATTTCGCCGCAGCCAAAATGTGCGCCTTGATGACAAACGCAACACGACGCATAAAAAACTGGTCGCTGCGAACGCGCCTGCATTTTTTTCGTTGTATCATTTTTTGTATCATGTAAAATGCGGCGTTCTGGACGTTGAAATTTCAATGCTACCATGAGCGTCGATGTGTGGCATTTAGATGTGATTTTGTTGTTGTGGCATATGATTGAGATAAATGTCGCCAATTCATGCGTGTTCATTAGTTTCTACGTACACACACACACATCTGTTGACTTTAACTCCAATAAAATTATAATTTTTCAAAATTTCTGATTTTTTTGGAATTTTCAGAGCGATGACCCTGAGAAAGTGGTCAACATATAGGTACGTCGTTCGAAAAACGAGCGATTGTGTTTGTGCCTTTGTCACGGAGAACACAACGTGGGCAAATGAAATATGGTTCAACAAACAAACAATTTCATGGTCAATCGTGGGCGCATACATACATACATTGTACATACTCTCTGTTGGTGTATTACAAAAGTTGTGGAGAAATTTCGAAAATTTGAATTTCAACTGGGCATTCGAATAAAAGTATTGCGACAGTGAAGAGACATGTACATGTACAGAGAGACGAATGAGACGATTACAGAGGAAAGAAAGCCAGGAGAATTTATGAGCTAAATTCAATTTGACAACACCAATTCAGATCAACAAAACATAGGGATCACAATTTCAATCAATGTCCATAATTTCAAATATTAGATAAAATCACTGTCTGTATCAGTAGGTGAAATCAGTGCTGGTGGTGGAAGAGTCTGCGTCGTTTGTGTTTTTGCACTTTTTCGCGCGATCGTTTCGGCTGCAGACGCACCTGCTTGATGTTCTTCGGCGTGTCGTTCGCGAGCGCCGCGGCGACGCACTGACGATAGTTGTCCTCCCAGTCGTACAGATCGTACTCGCTGACGTTCAGCCACGACAGAGCCTGCGATTGCGATTGCGATGTTCGCTTGGTTCGCTCGGTAGGCTTCAAGTGCAACTGTTCAATGTCCACTGAGGAAACAGGGTTACTAAAATTGGGTTCACGTGTCGCAAACATAACAAATGTGTCACTTCAGTGGCCCCGTTTTTTTCAGTGTCGATCAAATGACAGAACTGTGCGCCGTATACGGAGTACGGTATCTACCGTATTCGGTCTAGATCTAGACACGATTTTACGGCGCATATTTCCAATCACCTCCGATTTATTCCTGATTTTCTTATCTTCCACCTTTCACATTTTTTTCTCACGATAAAAATTGGCAATATCGTCCCAAGACCGAAAATGGTGGGTACCGTATTCTCGATGCTGGCCTACCTCATCGACCGTGTTCGTGATAAAAGCATAATCGGGTGTGTCCTCAAAGGCGAGCGAGTAAATGTGCCGTTCGAGTTTGCAGCAGGCAGGTGGCAGCGGACGCAGCAAATGCGCGCGTTTCGCCTCGTTCAGGTGGCAATCGCGTTTCTCGCGTCGCATCTCACTCTGTCGCGTCGCTTCGATGTGACGCCACGGCAACTGACTGAAGGATAAAATTAGAAATTGCTCGGCAACCTCCTGGTATCACAGTCAGCTGATTGGCCGAGAGCACCGCGCTGCACTCGCGCCCCGCGTTCGTTCTTTCGTTCTTCTTTTTTGGTACTGGATTCTATCGAAATCCTTTTTGTGTTTTCTCAAGAAGTTTTGACGAAAATTTTTAGTCTAAATTTTGGAACAACGCAAAAAGCTTGTTCGTTGTTCGACGATGACGCCCTTTGTTGTTCATGTGTACCGCCCGCCCACCAGCCATCTCAATTCTCAACCAACTAAAAAAGCATGAAATACACACGAAACAAACCCAGCCGTTAGCTCAACGAGAACATAGAGCAGCGACATCAAATCGTCGCCGCGACTCTGGTCACAGCGATTGTGCACGTTTATACTGCAATTCGAATAAAAGCTCAGCAGTTTATGCTTAGAAGTCATGGTGGCATGTTTCATAAACAATTATTGTTACCTAACGTAGCGGATTGTCCCACGAAATTGCACGCGGCCGGTGCGTTTCGGCAACGGTTTACGGGTTTTCTGGTCGATGAACGAGCGAACAAGGCCGAAATCAATCAGAAACAGCCGCCGTCGCGTGTCTGCGGTCAGGCCAAAGGCCATGTTCGCAGGTTTGATGTCACGATGGATGAAGCCGAGCTTGCAGTGCAGGTCGCGCACGGCAGCAAACGCCTGTAACATACAATGTAGCAAGAAAGACATTGGTTTTTAAATTGAATCCGGTTCCCGAAAAAAAGAAAACGCGGAGCGCGAGCAAAACTGTGCTCTTGAGCGAGTAGCTGAATGTCTAAGCAAGCCAGGCCAGCACCTGTCGAATGACACGCAACGCAGTGCTCGGCGTCAACTTCTGCGTGGGACTCGCTTTGCGCATGTCGGTCAGATTGATGGAGAGCAGCTGCATCGCGATGAAACTCATCGTCGGGCGGTCGTACGGTTGACGCCCGCTGCCCCAGAGGCACGGATAGTTCGGCAGGCATGCGTCGCGTGCAGCCTTCAGCAGCTGCACGAATGGAAAAAAGGCGCGTTTCACTGTTGCGCAACTGAGAAGAGGAGCTGGATATATGGAGCAAGTACAAGAGCGTGCGACTACATTTGTCTCTTGTATCATTCGCAGCACATCCTTTTCTCGTTCCCGTCCGCCCACTTTGATCGCCACAATCTCATTGTCCCGTTTGTTGTCCGTCGCCGCGTAGATCTGGCCAAAGCCGCCGCCGCCGACCAGTCCGAGGATCGCCCATCGGCCACGCAGCACCAGACCGACGGACAACATTGGTGCCACCTGAATGACGTCTCGATGTCAACAACATCATTACCGCGTGTAACGCTGTAGTTTTTTTTCTGTGCGCTTGGAGGGAGAGGAGGAAAAGACCGAGCTCCGCCAAGGAATGTATGGATATATTTTTCAATGCTATAGTTTTTGAAAAAGCCAGACCTTCAGTTCGTGCTTCAGGTGCAGACCAGGCGACTGTGGATATTGAAGTTCGATGGCTGTGTGGATGTCAAGCGAGCGAGAGCGTGAGGCTACAACGTGAACAGCATACTGTTGTGCAATCAGTCGTTTTTGTTGAATTATTATGCACGGGCCAGACCGATGCACTGATTACTTTACAGCATTACATAATGCCAAAACTGTAAAATTCTAATGTTCTTCCTTCGTGCATTCCGAAAACATTGCCGACCCGTTCCAGAAGATCCAGAGTGCCGTTGTTGATTTTGAGGATTTGCAACAGCCGAGCCGAACTTCTTGACAGAAGTACGAGAGCGTGACGCCACCGCACCGGCCATCTGTTGTTGTTGCGTTTGCGGTCTCGGCGGCGAAAACCGGCGACCGGCGGCGGCAGCGGCAGCGGCGGCGGCGGCGGCTTGCGCCTGGTTGTTCATGATGAATGTCGCTCTTTGTAAACTCTTGTCTAGTCAGTGAACTGAAAACAACAATTGCAGTTTGATGTGTTATGAAGTAAAATTGAATGAATTGAATGGGTCTTGAACAGCAGTTAGTGATCGAAAACAGCAGCAGGGATTTGTCTAGCTTGCAGAGAACAGGGAACATTGTTGCGATGAACCCCGTGGGAGATGTTGCAGGGAACACAGCGTTCAGCAATGCGTTCCCCAGCAATGTTTGCAACAGTCTATTTCTCAATGGGGCCAAAAACACAGGAGCAAACAGAACAGCAATTGATGTCGCTGAGAAACATTGCAAACGGTTCTTCAGGGGACCAAGCAGGCAATACCGCAAAGAACTTTCACACTAAAATATCTTTTTCTTCTCCGTGTGCCGGTCCGGATTTTTTCAGCAAGCTCAAACTCACGTCACAATGATTCTCGCTGCAGCGGAAGACGTTGGTGCACTGTTTCTGGTATGTGGTGGGATGATGATGAATTATATTGTGTGAGTACAAATGTATGTAAGTTGTATCTGAGATAGAATCAGTATTATTGCTGTGAAAAAGACGAATGAAGAATCTATTGTCGCTACTTTGTTGCTTTTATCTCAAGCTGTCAACACGAACACCAAAAAGGATAAGCATACACGGAAAATTACTTTTGGGATCAGGGGTATATATACCCCTCCCCTAGCGCACTAGGTTGCGCTTCGTGGTGTGGGGGGGGGGGGGGTTGTGACAACCAGGGAGGGTGTTTCCTCAGGCTCCAACCCCCCAATTTTTTTGGAGCCACCTCAGGTGCTGCAACCGTGACCAAAAGAGGGTTTCGGGTACGCTGAGTTCAATAATCTTGTTTAGAAGTTTGCTCGCCGCTTCTACTGTGCCCTAAACGCGTATGTCATGGGGATAAGGAGGGAAATTGCCTTAAAAATTAATTTTAAATAAAAAAACGCGTCACAAGGAATCTAAAATCCTATTACAAATACAGTTAAGGTAGCTGAGCTGAGTCCGAATATGTTTATTTTCTATACGGATTACTCCACACCCTAAAAACGGTTTTTGTGAGGATGAAAAAAGAAAAATTTGAAAAATCGGAAACGAATCAAAAACATTGAGAACTGCGCCGTGCGCCATAATATAAATACAAACGAGGTCGCTGAGTTCGTTCGAATATAATGTTTATTTTGCCATACGGATTATTGTTCATCCTAAAATCGGCTTCTATAAGGACGAAAAGGAAAAAATTGAAAAAAAATTGGAAACTAGTCAAAAATTCAGCTTATATTACAGACTTTATAGACAAAAAATCATGATTTTCGAAAAAAATTTAGGGTGTGCAGAAAATTTTGGGGGGGGGGGGGGGGGTCGCCGCCTGACAAAATTCTCGGGGGGTGGGGGGGGGGTGTCGGCCAATTTGGCGTGGGGGGGTCCGGGGGGGGGGGGGGTGCCCGGTTTTCGGGGGGGTGGCACGGTGCCCCCTCCCACCCCCCCCCCACCCGACGGTCTCTGGTGCTCTGGGGGGGGGGTGTACCCCCCCCCCCACCCCCCCGCCCACGGTACTGGCTCTGGGGGGGGGGGTGTACCTAGGGTTAGGGGCTTTGAAAAAAAATTTTTTTTTTGTTTTTTTAAATTTGGATTTTTTTTCAAACTTAAAAAAATTTTTGAAAAATTTTTCTTCTACTTTGCTCTGAAAATTCGATTTATGGCATAATTTTTTGAAAGTTCAAACCAAATTTCTTCCCAACTTCTTTGTGTACTTAGGTAAATGTCATTATTTGGTCATTTTGACCGACGTTCTCCATGTTTTTCGATTTGGAGTCAATTTTTAGCGTTGAAATGACTTAACTGAATTGAAATATCGTTTCAGAAATCGTTTTCTTGCAACTTAGAACATGTTTTTTCAGTCGGTAGGCCATGAGATGAACATGATATTTTGTTGATTGGCGTATGTTATAGGTCTACAATGGAGTTGTGCGATATATTGTTAAACAATTGGAGCGGAGATGTTGGTTAATACCACATCACACGACCGTTTTTCAGATAGCCGATAACATGGCCACATGTTAAAACTTGCGTGCTGAGCTAAACTAACGTGTTAAACTTGCGTCTGTCAGTTGCCCGCAACGTGATCGCGAAATCATGGTACGTGTTTTCGATACGATGATTTGAAGAGTGGGCTCTCGCCATGTGGCAGATAGCATAGCTGGTTGAACCTGAAAGTAAGTGTCTTGGGGGGGGGGGGGCGCCCGGGTCGACAGGGGTTGCCGACTTAGCTACAGCAAACAGGAATTTTTGAACACAGTCAAATTTTGGTAATTTTCGAAAGAGGAACAACTAAGAACGGTTCAATATTCAAGTACACGTCGAAAATTGTCCTGTTTTACTGTTGAAAATGCAACTTTCCCTCTATGAAATGCAGTACCGTGGGCCCAAAAAAAATTTCGAGGGGGGGTATGGTACCGTGGGGGGGGGGGTGCCGACCAAAAAGTGAGGGGGGGGGTCCAACCTATGGTAACGTGGGACCCCCCCCAGGGGGGTCCCATGGGGGGGGTGCATTTTTTCAAAATTTTCTGTGGGGGGGTCCACCCCCCCACCCCCCCCATGATAATTTTTCGCTTAAATTTTGAAGGAAAAACGCTAAATTTTGCTGCAAAATCGTTGAAATTACAATGAAGATGGTCAAGTTATCATATATTCAGCTTATATTATGGACTTTATAGACAAAAAATCATGATTTTCGAAAAAAATTTTAGGGTGTGCAGAAAATTTTGGGGGGGGGGGTGTCCGCCAGACAAAATTTCATGGGGGGGGTGGGGGGGGGGGGTGTCGGCCAAATTTTCGAGGGGGGGGTACGATGGGGGGGGGGGTGCCCGGGTTTAGGGGGGGGGGGGGGCACGGGGGCCCCCCCCCCCCCCCGCCCCCCCCCCGACGGTCTCGGGTGCTCTGGGGGGGGTGTACCCCCCCACCCCCCCCGCCCACGGTACTGATGAAATGGACATAATTTCAATAAAACACGATTTTCGCTCTTATAGTTTTCCGGATCGTTCTGAAAATAGTCTAGATGAACTCAGCTCGACGAGACGCTTCGAACAAACCTAACTTGTAAAAAAAAATTATTTTTTTAAAAAATTTTTTTTTTAATTTAAAAAAAATCCGGATTTTTTTTTCCCTAACCCTACCCCCCCCCCACCCCCCCCCTCGCCCACGGTACTGGATCGAACCCTTGGCAGGCGCAGACAGGCACCGCGTTTTTTGAATTCGTCAACGGCAGGGAACATATGCTCCATCGTTTCGAAGGAATTGTTCTTCGTTGACAAATATCTGATACAAGGCAAGGAATGGCTGAACTGAAAATCTGGTTTGTTTTGTTGTCTAATTTGTTCATCGAAATTGTGTTGTTACAAATATAAGTGCAAGTTAGTTCAGGAAACTGAAACAGTTCATTGTTTACAACGGGCGCCGCGACCGCGAGCAGCGAGCGAGTGGTAGTGGTTCTTATACCGACCAGCAGATTGCGTTTGGTTTAGTTCAGTTTGTCGCGTTCGTGGCGTAGCGGTAGAACTTCGGCCTACAGTTCTGTAGGTACCGGGTTCGAACCTCGCTGTGGACAAGCCATACTCGTGTAAAAATTAGAGTGACCAACGAACATCTAATGGTCTATTCCCTCCTGAGCCGAGGGTAAAATTGGGCTCGGGGCAGTATTGCCCGTCTCCGCCGGAGTTTGGTACCTTCGGGTTTCCGGAACCGGCGCGCGTATAATTAAATTAACATTAAATTAAATTGAATTAAAAGTGAATCAAAAGCAAAATTCGAACTCGGTTACTCGGCGCGTAAGCGCAATTCGAATCGAATCCGTACCTATTTTTGTCGACCTCAAATTTTCCTTTCCTTTGGCATTTTGAAAAATCGGGATTTTCACTTTTTTCGAACCCATTTTGATTTTACTCAGGTCCGGGTCCGGTGGCCGGTCCGAGAAAGATAATAAAACGTGGAACAAGCTGAAAAATGGCTTCGAAGAATTTGCACTTTGATCGTGAGCAGTTGGAGGAAAGCGGCGGCATCGTGGATATTTGCCAACGGAATGACCGCGTTGAGGCTGATTTAGCAAACAAATTGAAGTTGAGCGAACGACTAGGTAAGTACTTTACTCTGCTCCTTGATAAACGACGGTCGAGTTCACAGCATTTGTGATTATGATTGCTCAGTGGTTTTGGTGAAGCATGTGGAGGTTGACTGCATTATTGTAGAGGAACAGGATAGGATGTGGTGGCAGCGGCACATGTGATGTGCCAACTGCAAAGAAACAAGTGCAGCAAGTGAGGAAATGACATCGAAAAAAAATTGTTTTTTTGCGAAACTTGTTTTTGAAATCGTGCAGATTTTGCGACCTTCAGCGGCCTGAACGATCGCGACTATCCGTGTTTGAAAACGTTGCACGCCGACGGCATCCATGAGTTCCGCGTGTCGCGACACTTGCCGGTGCCCTCTGAGATCGTCGATCAATTCTCGCGTTCGTTTTTTTCTGGTTTGCTCTGTTTGCTCGTTCGAGGCCAATGCCAGTTTTATAAATCTTCAGTTAGTAGTGCCACAACACTGAACCCGTGAATGAAATCGTGAAACGTCACAGTTTCGTCTTTTACACGTAAACTGATTCGCCAATGTCTGCTCTTCAACGTGATGCGAGGAAAACTGAAATTGTGTTTGTCTCGTAAATTCATTGATTCTCAGGTATTGAGTAGCGGTAACTGTAGAACTACTGGACTACTAAGCTTTTATAAAACTGGTCCGTGGACTTAGAATGCTTCTGTTCCACTTGATGGAACAAGATGGTCTTAGTGATCAAGATCTTTAGTATTGAGTTGTTTTCTCATTTGTTCCCTGTTGTGCAGACATGCAGTGCAACTGCGAGATGGGCCTGCTGCCTCGGCTGAGACGCGCGTGGCTCGCCGTCGACAACGACTTATACGTTTGGAACTACGAAACTGGGTGCACATTTCGTCATTCGCTTGTTTCAGTTTATGTAGAAGGATTGATTTTTTAGATAGTTTTGATAGATTTTTGTTGTATTTTCATTGTCATTTCAACAACTAGTAACTTTCAGCAGCGATCTAGCGTACCTGACGCAAACGACGACAATACTGCGCGTTGCGGTGGCGAACCCGAAGGCCGCCTCGGTCAAGCCGCACATTCAGTTCATTCTGGTCATCGCGACCGCCACTGACATCGCGCTGTACGCGGTGAACTTCTTGGATCTGGACGGTCAGTTCGGCGTTTTGTTGTTGTATCGCTGCAAGATTTGGTGGAATCGGGCTTGTTTCGGTCGAAAGAAAGTGAAGCGTAATGTTTTGGTCTGAGCAGATAGTGCAGTCTGATGCAACGCAATACAGTTACAAACCAAAACCAATATTACAATACAGCGCGCGTGTGCGTGTTTATGTGTGACTGTGTGCAACATTACTGTGTTATGATAACAGAGTGCACATAACAGACTTTGCCACCAGTGAATCAACCGATGCAACGTAGCACTGAAAGTTTGCAACGGTTCCCAGGCAAAGCAGCTAGCGAAGCGTGCGACGTCGTCAGCTGCGAGATGCACGTGATGCCGGAGGCGCTGTTCCGAGTCTCCACGGACGGCAGTCTGGTGCAGCACGTCGAGTGCACTCGCGACGGACGCATTTTTTATGGCACAAATGATGGGTCGCTCTGTGAAATCGAATATTCGGTGCGTTTTGTCAGATAAAAATTGTCTCGCCAAAGACTGATGGATTTTATCCGGAAATGTTGTGAGTTTCTCTATTTTAGGAGGGCGGTTGGTTCAGTCGTCAGTGCAAGAAGATCAATCATTCCAAGAATTTCCTCAGCTTTCTCATGCCGTCCATGTTGTCGTTTGGTGAAGATGGTTGGTGTTTTGGGGAGAAATTGTTTTCATTCAGCGAACAGGGAGTTTGTCGGTACAATTGTCCATTTCATTAGGGTTGGCACAGGAAAAAAACCGGTTTCTTTTCCGTTTTAAAACCGGTTTTTTTTCAGTTTTTTTTTCTTGAAAAAATAAAGAACCGGTTTTTTACCTTAAAAATTCGTGGTCAAAAATCACAATTCTTCGTTTGATTTACAAAATGTAAAATTATATTTTTGAAAAAAAACGGTGCAGTGAACTGTGTCGAACTGAACTGGTGAAGCATCATTTTGCAGAAGCTTTTGTGGCAAGGGTCAAGTGAAATACGATGAAGACAAGGTGACTGCTAAACTAAGTGCATATGCAGACTGACTGACGATGTTGTCGATTTGCAAAGGGTAACTGATGAAATGTTATTTTTCAAACGCAATCCGCTACCGGTTTCACTTTGCAGTTCTGCAAATCTCGCCCCCTAATCGGCGTCAGCTATCCGGTCTCCTTACAACCGTCCCTCCCCGCTCCCCACACCTACACGGTCACTGCCCAGTCGTTGTTTTCAATTTATTGAACGTGCTGCCCTGGAAACCAATAAAAGCGAAATTGGTTTGATTTGAAACAAAAAATTGGGTAGCATTGGGTGGCAAAAATAGCAAATTGGGTCGGTTGTATGCCAGAAAACAGTATTTTACGCTGCTCAAAATCACTAATTTTGATGTATTTCCTATTTTGAGTTCAAGATGCCAAGTTCTGGAAAGTTTAGGAGCTGGGAAGCATTCGGTTTTTTATGGTTTTAAAACGGTTTTAAAACGGAAAAAAACCAGTTTTTTTCCTGGCAATATAAAAAACCGGTTTTTTACCAACCCTACATTTCATCATTTCAGACGCCCTTGAGCAATTGGTCACTGATGAGTCTCGGCACATTTTATACTCTCGATCTCAGAGCGGACGTTTACAGGTTGGTGCGAGCAAATGCATTGTTTCAACTGCAGAAAGAGGACGCATTGCACTGATCAGACAGGCGTCAGCGAGCTTGTTTTGACCGCCAGAACTGGACAGCCGGCTCGGACGCTGACGCTGGTACTGCACTGGTGCAGCCAGCCGTTGGCGACAGAGTGAAACTGAGAGAGAATGAATGAAAGCGAAGCTAAAGTCGAATCGGTGAACGCCTTCATACGTTGCTCAGGTGTTCGACCTCGGCTCGAACGGGCGCGAGTGTTCGCGTGTGGCGCAACTGCAGAGCACGGCCGTCGAGCACGCAGCGCGCGCCGTCTGCCCGAACGTCGATCCGGCAAACTTCAGCGCGATCGTGCACATGGCGCCCATCGAGGCGACGCAGTCGCACTGCTTGAATCTGCTGGCCACCACCGCCCATGGCGTCCGCTTCTACTTCTCCTGCTACACCGGTGTGTTGTGGGCGTGTGTACTAGTGTTGTTGATGAAGTTTTAGTTTTTAGACCGTGCACTATTGTAAACACAGTAATGTTGCACAGTAACAAAGACCAACATATGCAGTGCGGTGTGCGTGCGTTGTTTGTGAGTATGCGTGCGCAGTAGCGTCCACAGTCTTCAGACTAGGCCTTTACTTCTTGCAATATTTGGCAGCTGCGAAATAGCCAGTCAATAAATTTACCAAGATCGGTGGTTTCGAGCAATGTAGAAAAGAAACGGTCAACAACCAATCTTTTTGTTGTTTTTGCCTTTGCAGGCGACTTCTACGACCGAGTCCGCTACGCACACCAACAACAGCCAGTGCAGCATGACGTCACCGCCATTCACCAGCAATCGCCCACCCCATTCAGCATGCTGCGCGTGCGTCAGAGCACGGCACGCCCCGTGACACTGCGCCTCGTGCACGTCCGTTTGCCGCCCGGATTCACGGCCGGATCGACGGTGCACAGACCGGTGAACGTGGGCGTTGTGGCGGCTGATGACGGTGGGTGTGGGTGGGGTGGAATTGGGTTGGTGCGTTTTAATGGAACAAGGAAAACGGGTGTACAGGCACTTAATGACTGAGGCAATTCGATGGGCGCCCTACTCGACGGCGTTCTGTACGTTTTTCTGGGTTAGGCCTGACTAAGAACATCGCCTGAAATCCAAATCACCGTTCGTTCGTAGCATGCTGAAGTATACCGTAGCTGTATGCTGAAGTGCTAGGTGCGCAACCAAACTGTTGTAGTTGTTCTCATTTACTGCAGCAAGGCTCAGGCATGTAGGTAACGCCATTTGCTTTTGCTACATTTGCATTTGACCCTTTCGATCGTGTAGCTTTGGTGACGAGACGACAATTGGAAATTGATTGGACGCAAATCACTGCAATTGGTGGAAATAGAGATTTTTTGACTGAAAGTAAATTGGGCAACCAAACTCAGATACGACGTTGTTCGTGAGTCGTGCGGACGACAAGTCTGACTATGTGCTCGCATTGAGCGGCGCCAGTTTCGCGGGGGCACCTGATTTGACCGAAACAATGGTACACCATATTTTCATTTTTTTGCTGTTGTGAATTCGAAACGCTTACAAGATACAGACCTTGGTAGAACCGTAGCGCCAATTATGGTTGTTGACGAAGTTGCGCGGTTTGCGGTTTCGCCAGGTAGACGCATACCGCGGTGCACCCCCTGGCTCAGTTCGACGGACACCGATATTCGGATTGGATCATTGAGTATTGAATGACTGAATATTCATGCAGCAGGATGACACAAAACTATGCCGTTCTGCCTTGCAGCAACAATTGTACGTGCGTGGCGGCGGCAACAGCTGGGCATGCCACGCTCATGAGCCACTCACGAGGGAGTCGCTTGAGAACAAAGCAGGCACGTCAGCAACAACGGGCGACTCTTTGGTACCCGCCGTTCGGCCTCCGCTGATTGTACACCAGCACAGCCAACGGAACAAACAATTTGTCGCAATCACTCCGAAAGTTGGTCGGCTTGCTTTTGGGTAAAGTCCTAGTCTGAAGACCGTGCGCTCTGTTGCAATGTTGCACATAAACAAGCGCACGCACACGACACAAACGACAGCACAGTAGCTGTGTAGCGCGCGTGTCATCGCATGCGCATCGTATCTGTCGCTGTGTGCAACAGTACTGTGTGTGTGTTATACAGTGCGCTGTCTTCAAACTAGGACTGCTGTTTACATCTGCCTCATTTTTCGACCGCAATCATGCACTTTTTCCCACAGTCGATACAAACGATCGAGCGCGTTCGACCGGTTGAGATTTTGCGCGAAATACTGGCGAATTATGGCGCTGAGTCGGCAGAACTGAGAACTTGGGCGATGATGCTGAATGTACGTTGATTTTTGATTGATCATGCGGATGCGCGAGCGAGCGTAGCGAGCGGAGAGCGCATCACGCATTATATGGCTAAATATTCCCTCGCGCGCTTTTTTCAAATTTGCTCGCTGCCTCCAGCGAGCATAGTAAAAGCCACAAACTTGGTACTGTGCACACGAAACGAACACCCAAAGTTGTGCTTGGAGCCGCGAAAAAAATTTTATCGGACAACTTTTCATACGCTGTAGACACGAAAAACCTATTCTGAAAACAGTGTTACTTATTTCCCTTTGTATTTTTTTTCAGTAGTGTAATCATATGTGTTCGCACCTACATTTCTTAACTGAAGTCGTCTCACAATAGAACAAAAATGTTTCCTGGGGTAAAATCATCCGGAGATTTTGAGAAATTGGTCCATTTTTTACCCAGACCCTGTTTTTGGGTAAAAATTGGGCATTTTTAAAAGTTCGGAGGGTTTTCACCTGGTTTCAAGTGTTCGCACCTGCATTTCTTAACTGAAGTCGTCTCACAATAGAACAAAAATGTTTCCTGGGGTAAAATCATCTGGTGATTTTGAGAAATTGATTCATTTTTTACCCAGACCTTGTTTTTGGGTAAAAATTGGGCATTTTTAAAAGTTCGGAGGGTTTTCACCTGGTTTTAAGTGTTCGCCCTTTCAATTTTTAGCTGGGACACTTTCACAGTCGAACAAAAATTTTTCCTAGGGCAATTTCATCCGTATTTTTTGAAAATTTAGTTTATTTTTTGCCCGGGCACTTTTTTAGTCAAAATTGTGCATTTTTTGAAAGTTCGTAGCATTTTGACTGAGTATCAGTTTTTCACTCTTACAAATTGTGTCTGAACTACGAAAAATAATAGGAAAAAAGTCTAGTCCGTAGGAATTCAATGCGCTGATCACGGATTTTGGGTTAGTTTTCTTATGTGAGCAACTCTAGATGCTGAATCGTGACGATTTTTGGCGAATCGGCCGTGGAAATCGGCGAAAACGGTCCAGAAACGAAAAACAAGAAAAGGGTGTTTTCCAGGGTAATTCAATGCGCTGATCACGAATTTTGGGTTAGTTTTCTTACGTGAGCAACTCTAGATGCTGAATCGTGACGATTTCGGCGAATCGGCCGTGGAAATTGGCGAAATCGGTTCATAAACGAAAAACAAGAAAAGGGTGTTTTCCAGGGTAATTCAATGAGCTGATCACGAATTTTGGGTTAGTTTTTTTATGTGAGCATTTCTAGGTACTGAATCGTGACGATTTCGGGCGAATCGGTCGTGGAAATTGGCGAAATCGGTCCAGAAATGAAAAACAAGAAAACTGTGTTTTCCACGGTAATTCAATGCGCTGATCACGGATTTTTGGTTAGTTTTCTTATGGGAGCAACTCTAGATACTGAATCGTGACGATTTCGGGCGAATCGGCCGTGGAAATTGGCGAAATCGGTCCAGGAACGAAAAACAAGAAAAGGGTGTTTTCCATGGTAATTCAATGCGCGGATCACGGATTTTTGGTTAGTTTTCTTATGAGAGCAACTCTAGATACTGAATCGTGACGATTTCGGGCGAATCGGTCGTGGAAATAGGCGAAATCGGTCCAGAAATGAAAAACAAGAAAACTGTGTTTTCCATGGTAATTCAATGCGCTGATCACGGATTTTTGGTTAGTTTTCTTATGAGAGCAACTCCAGATACTGAATCGTGACGATTTCGGGCGAAGCGGCCGTGGAAATTGGCGAAATCGGTCCAGAAATGAAAAACAAGAAAACTGTGTTTTCCATGGTAAATCAATGCGCGGATCACGGATTTTGGGTTATTTTTTTATGTGAGCATTTCTAGGTACTGAATCGTGACGATTTCGGGCGAATCGGTCGCGGAAATTGGCGAAATCGGTCCAGAAATGAAAAACAAGAAAACTGTGTTTTGCGCTGATCACGGATTTTTGGTTAGTTTTCTTATGAGAGCAACTCCAGATACTGAATCGTGACGATTTCGGGCGAATCGGCCGTGGAAATTGGCGAAATCGGTCCAGAAATGAAAAACAAGAAAACTGTGTTTTCCATGGTAATTCAATGCGCTGATCACGGATTTTAGGTTAGTTTTCTTATATGAACAACTCTAGATACCGAATCGTAACGATTTCGAGCGAATCGGCCGTGGAATTTAGCGAAATCGACCCAGAAATGAAAAACAAGAAAACTGTGTTTTCCATGATAATTCATTGCGCCGATCACGGATTCTGGGTTAGTTTTTTATGTGAGCAACTCTAGATACTGAATCGTTACGATTTCTGGCGAATCGGCCGTGAAAGTTGGCGAAATCGGTCCAGAAATGAAAAACGAGAAAACGGTTTTTCCAAGGTAATTCAATGCGCTGATCACGGATTTTGGGTTAGTTTTCTTGTATGAGCAACTCTAGATACTGAATCGTGATGATTTCGGGCGAATCGGCCGTGGAATTTAGCGAAACCGGTCCAGAAATGAAAAACAAGAAAACGGTGTTTTCCATGGTAATTCATTGCGCCGATCACGGCTTTTGGGTCAGTTTTCTTATGTGAGCAATTCTAGGTACTGTATCGTGACAATTTTGGGCGAATCGGCCGTAGAAATAGCATAGACGAAATCGGCCTAAAAACGAAAAATGAAAAACCTGAGTTGTCCGGGGTTTAGAAGAATGTGTGACCAACGAATTGTGATTTTGGTCCGACCTTCGGGGCTTATGTAAAAGTCAGAATATTATCTAAAAATGCGGGAGACGCATATAAAAGGAGGAATATGGCCTTGTGTAATTAGTGAAAGACTTGGCTCGACAACGCTCTTCAAGTCTCTGATGTGGTACACACGGATACAAGTACATAAGAGTCATATTTTTGCGCCGTTTATTCTTTATTTCGGTTGCACATGGCAACCCTCGTACATTGTAGACAAATGAAACTTTCACATTTGCTTTATTTCTAGCATTTAGCGACTACTAAAACCACTAAAATAACGATCAGACTTTAGATCGCTGACACTGGTTTCAACAAAGTGTATCGCAGAGGCATTGGGGAACCCAAGGTCTCCTTCTGTGGGAAAGGCAATGACTCACCGGTGTATCCTGTTACAAGAGTTTGGTAAAAAGGGTGAAAATCAACGGAAGACAACACTTTTTGCGTTGGTGCTGCTGTGTGCACAGCGGTGCGTACGTTATCAACAACGATAAAGCTACATGCAGCAATGTTTTTCAATCTCTGATGTTTCTGTTTTTGCACAGAATTTACAGAATTTCGCACATGGTGTGATTTTAGACTAAACTGAAGAGGACAATTGAAAAATAACTTCAAAGTTTTTACGCTTTTCAGCAAGCTTTTAAACAACAAACGCGGCGCAAAAATATAACTCTTGTGTACTTGTATCCGTGTGTACCACATCAGAGACTTGAAGAGCGTTGTCGAGCCAAGTCTTTCACTAATTACACAAGGCCATATTCCTCCTTTTATATGCGTCTCCCGCATTTTTTAGATAATTTTATTTTGACTGAAAACGTTGATTCTGTGCAGTGATTGCAGTGCGGTACACATTTTATACGGATCTTGCTTCAAACGTTTTTTTCAACAATACACATTGATTGCCTGCATCATCTCGTGTATTCACGCACCAGTAAATCAAGTGTATGGCTTCCAATATAGCGTTGCGTTAGCTATATTGATCTGGTCCTAGTTTATTAAAATTCAGTTTTTGGTTTTCCCCCTTAAAACTCGCTGAACGCTTCATGGGATCCGTGATGGTTGGGTACAAACCCAATCAGAACTCGCTTGCCTTCGCCCATTGCAGTGCGGCGAATTGAGCGCGCAGTGTGTGCAGCTGGCGTGCACGTGCGTCGGCGTCGACCAGACCGCTGTCTGCGACCGTGCCGTGCGCGCGCTCTTTCTGTTCGGCGGCGAGGCGCGACTGACGCAAATGGCAGGCGCGAATCAGCCGCCGATCGCCATGGACCATGATCGTTATGCAGTCGCTTATGGCGGACACGCACAGTCGCCTGGCGGCAGACACGTGCCGTACATGTCACCTGGCGGGCAACAGGCACGAGGCGTCACGTCGCCGACGAGCACTGTTGGACGGCGTCAGTGCTGTTTTGGGTTTTAGTGTATTAGCTCAAGTAATACGAGCAGATACCACAATTCAAGTTGGTTGGCATCCCGGCCAAGCTAGTCCGTGAGTCAGTTGCACTGCACACCAGCACCGGTGCACCCAGATCATCATTTGCAAGTTTTGTGCAGCCGTGTACGAGTCAACGCCGATGGTTCGGCCAGCCAGTGCGCGTCAGCCGATTGTCGCAGCGTCGCCCGTGCGCATGCCCGCACCGAGCACAGGTACGAACAGAGGCGTCCTTCCAGCATGGCGTTTACCTTGTGACACTTTTTTCTTCTTCATTTTCAAAAAATCTCATGGGAAAAACCAGATGCGTTCTTGATTGGAAATCAGGTGACCTGGTGGCTGATTCATGCCGACAGACCTGAAAGCACGTTTGTGTCGGTGTTTACCCAGCAATGAGATAAATGGCTGAGTTTCTCGTTTTTCTCCGTTCAGCGCTGACGAACGGCTACCACAACGGGAGCGCTGTGTCGCCCGTCGACGTCGCCGGTGTGGACATGTCGCAGCAGCAGCCACAGACGCAGCTGCAGTTCAGTCACCGTCACAACGGCCTGTACACGCACTTCGCACGCGTGCTCGGTGATCTGTGGCACATGCAGCCGTGCGGCGTGCTCCAGCAGCACAGTCAGCAGGTTCGTGTGCTTTGTTAGTTGTGTTGCTTACGGTTGAGTACAGTGAGTGGGCATTTTGTGTGAGCATCGTACGCCTTTTGTTGTTATGCTGGATGCTGTGCTGACGTGTGTTGTTCTCATTTGTTTCCAGTTTGAATTGCGCAGCCAACTGACGAGTGACGAAGTGGCCTGGTATGCGGATCAGTTGGCGTCACTGCAGCGGTGCATCACCGATTTTGGCTTGGTGCCGGCCGCTGTGGCGATCACGACAACGCTCGATCCGCACCGACGAATGCTCGGTTGGTTTTTGGCTGGGTGTTTTGCCCTTTTCGGGCTTCATCCGCCAGAATTGATTTGTAACGAATCTTATGTCATAACTTTTTGCACGGTGGCTACTGATTTCCTAGTCATCAGGTGCTGTGTGACCGCATTTTAGCAGAGGCGCAGAATGCCGAGCGGTCATCGTTGCTGCGCCTGTTGTGCCTGTTGGAGCGTTGTATCGAGCTGTTGCACCTGTGGCAGTTGCTCTGTGCCCACCAATTCCACGTGGTCGTCAAGGAACTGCCACTCGAACGACAACGACTCTTGGCGCGAACATCGTTCAGGACGCTCGTCGTCTCCGATCGAGAGGTGGCGTTGCACTTGGACTGAAATTGGGACACGAACTCAGTAATCTCACAGTTGATCTGTGTGAAACTTCTCAGTTTGTCGATTGTGACAGAGGCTGATTGGCTGCATCAATCTCGCACGAACGACCAATCAGTGAGCGCAGTCGTCAGTTACTGGTTGTCCAGTGATTTACCGTTCGTTCGACGGTAGTCATAAGAACAACAGTGATCGATTGCATTCTGCCGTGTTTCTCTATGATTCTTGGCCAATGCAACATTGCATCGCAACGGTCACACGTGTTGCACATGTTTGTTCAGTTGTGCGGCGACCTGATCACCTGTCTGATCCGTCAGTACCTCGGCGACCACGCGAGCACGAGCACGATCGTGGAGCGCTTGCGGCGAGTGTGCCCCTCGCTGTACACCAACGACGACGCCATCATTACCAAGGTGGGATTGAATCGGTGTGGTCACGTCACGGTGCTTGCTGCTTTCTCAGGGTTGACACTGCATTGCATTGTCATGTTATTTTGTGATTGATTTGTTGATCAAGCAAGCTTGCGAACACACGCTGATTGGTCGTGACGAGATTTGGTGAATTGTTTTGCTGAGATTGGATTCCAGGATTTTAGGAAGGAATGTGATTTCCAAACTGCACCGCGAAATTGATGTGTATCACTGTAATGATTGATGGTGTGTGTTTATTGAGTTACTGATCATTCACTGCTGTCACACGCAGGCGACTGAATTGCTGCAAACGGCGGCAGCACTGCGCGACACAGACCCGAGCAAGGCGGACCAATTGAACGACGCTGTGGTGCTGCTGAAGCAGGTCGCACACCGAGTGCAGCTGTCGACCGTCTGTGAACAGCTGATTGCTGGCAAGTGCTCCGAAGTTGCATGGAAACTGTCGTTTGTCATTTGATTTTGTTCTTTTTACTGGGTTAGACTAGAGTCCATAATTAACAGTCGTTTTGTTGTTGTTGTTGTTGTTGTTGTTGTTGTTGTTGTTGTTGTTGTTGTTGTTGTTGTTGTTGTTGTTGTTGTTGTTGTAATTTTTAGGCGATGTTTTTAGCCAGGGCTAACCCAGAGAAGCGTAACTCCATTGAGTAGGGCGCCCATCGAGTTTTCTCTGTCATTAAGTGCCTATACACCCCTCGGCGGGGCTCGATCCCCCGAGCGCACAGACTGTAGTCTAACGCACTACCACCAGGCCACGAGGGTGACATTTTGCAATGATTTTTGGTAGGTAGCTAGTTGGATTGGTATTGAGAAAGACCTATTGTTAAGTCGCTGTTTGCGGATTCGCTAGGTAGATGCGTACCACGGTGCCCGCTCCCCTGGCTCGTCGGCGCGACGGACACCAGGCAGAAGAAAACCATACAAACGAGCCTGTGTACTGAGTTCGTAGACACTTTTGCATGGACGATGTGTTCAAAAAGCATGTAGTTATCAATGATCTTGACCGTAATCGTAACCTGGCTTCACCGTTTGTGTGCAGCACACCATTACGAAGGTGTCGTTGACTTGTGCCTCTGTGCTGCCGAACGTGTTGACCCCCGTAACCTGGCCGCCTCCGTCTACAAGAATCGTCAGCAGCTCTTGTATCCGGCACAGCAGCCGTCTGTGTCGACGGTCGATGCGAGCACACAGCAACAGTTGAAGCACGTTTATCAGACACGGTTGGTCTTGCTGTGTTTTGGGTTTGTTGCGAGCTTGTTGTCACTATTTGCGTATAACTTCCACCCACCACATTATACTACCGTCTCACTGCCACATGTTTTGACTCTGCAGAGCAGAACACAGACTCTGTCTAACGGCTGATCTGAATCGGTACGTGATATATCTTATGTTTTGTATGATTTTGTTTTCTTGCAGTATTTCGTGCTATCGCCCAATGGTGGATGCGTTACAGCGGCTCACCATGGGCGTCCCATCTGGTCAAGACTCGCAGCACGCCCAATCCGACGAAGTGGCTGTGCGTTTTTTCTCTTATTTGGTGCTTTTTGGTCCCGCGTTTCCGCCAATACAAGCGATTCAGTTTTCGCGTCTTTTTAGGCCGAGCAAATACTGCAATTGGCGTTGCATTCCAACGACGAACTGTGTCACATGGTGCTCTACGATTGGATGGTCGACCGGGGCTTGCGTGATCGACTGCTGCAGGTTTGTGGGTTTGTCGCTTATTGGAATCGCACAGGAATCAGTTCAGAAAGAATAGTGAAGAATCAGGAAGATAGAAGCACAAAACGTTCAAAACAATGTTTGCTAATATTTTAGCTTCATTCTGTGAGTCTGTTCGTTTTATTCTTCCAGGATAATTCAGACTTTCTGGAGCAATACCTGCTGCTGCGATGTCAGGAGACAGACTCCGCCCAATTGTTGACGTACATGGAGCTGCTGTGGACGCTCTACGCCAAACGAGGCCGCTACTCGCACGCTGCCGAGTTGCTAGCACGATTGGCTGCAATGCAGAATTGGTGGGTGAATGGAACGTGTGGTTGTTGATTGGCAGCCGCCTGTGGTGAACGTTTGGAATGTACATTGAATTATTTGGATTGCAGTTGCAGCCAATCCGGTTTGCGTCCTTCAAATCAGACGCTGTTTGGACAGTGTTATCGGAGTTTCCTGTAGGATGGAACCACCATAGTGTACTGCTTTTGCACAGCGCCAACATTGAACTGCGCAAACGAGTGGAGTTTCTGACGGAGGCGGTGATGTGCGCAAAGTCGGCGACAGACATGGACGAGGAGACGCGTGCTGAGTTGACCGATAAACTGGAGGTGCGGAAGTGCAATCTGGACGACACGGTTTCGCATCGTTTTTCGATTTATGTTTATAAGCTTTGGTGTCGTTGCTTAGCAGATTAAGAGGAAATGGCTTCGGGTCGTTATGAAGTCTGTTAGCTGTGTCTGTTCAATTTGAGCATGCGGTTTAGCGGCATCAGCCAAGTGGGTTGTATTGTGTGACGACCAGAGTATCCGGTCTGGATGACTTGTTGAAAAGTTGTTTGTACTCGTGTTACCTGCACTGACAACCTCGCACTTTGCATCTAGCGTGTTCATAGGCGTTTGTTTGTTGAACGACACACAACCATTTGCGTTGCACAGGTGGCGCGTCTACAGCTGACGATCTACGAGCGACTCCGCCAGCAGCTGCAGCAGCGCCAACGACGCGCCGCGGACGCAGCCCTGCGCGAGGCGGTGTCACGCCTGGACGCTCAGCTGTACGACCTCACGGTGCTCTACGAGCAGTTCGCGGAGCCGTTCGACATGGCCGACTGCAAGCTGGCCATCGTCGCGTGCGCTGCGCTGGATGATCGACCGTTGGTGGAGTCGCTCTGGGCGGATATTGTTGATAAAGGTGACGTTGGGCAGAGGAATGAGTTTGTTGATAAAAGTGGGGTTGGGGAGAGGGGTGAGTTTGGTGATAAAACTGTTTCCTGCGATGAGAACTATCATTGGATGAGGAATGACTTTGTTGACAAACGTGAGACGCATGTCTGTGGTTGTTCATGCAATTCACAGCTGACCGTTAGTTGCGTGTCCGTCCTACGTGGTTATTTAGTTGGCCAAGCACCAGTTTGAATGCAGCTGGTTAGAAGCGCTGATAGTTCGAAACTGTAGTCCCCACAGGCAGTAGACAGCTCTTTAATCTGACGGTCTGGCTTACGGAAAGTCTGTGTTCAAATGTAATCTTGTTCACTAATTGCAGAGCTGTCAGCAAACGAGACGGCAAGCACTGCGAATCGCTGCGAGCGACTGTTGACGCGAATGAAGGCGCTGATGGTGCAGCATGCCGCCGATGCACGCTACTATCCCACTGGTGCGCTCGGTCGAACGGCTTCTGGATTGCAATTTGAAACATAAATTTGCTTGTGCTTGTTTGTGGAGCAAGCGAGCATGATTTGCGTGATTTTTTGTTATCGTCTTTCATGGTTCTGCGACTGCAGAGGTATTAGTGTCATGCTTAACGCACAGGACCCTTTTGTATTTCAGAGACTAAGGTGACTTTTCTTCAGCAGTTTTGAATGGCCCCGTCAAGCATGACACTGATTTCCTATCTATGAGTGCAGAATTGAACGCAGAACCAAAAAAGAGAAAAATTTGATGGTGTGAAAATGCGCCCGGAAACGGTGTTGATTTGTTCGTGCAGAGTTTCTCGCGGATCTACTGGTGAATCGCTCGGTGCAACACGAACTGCCGGCCGCTTGGCTGTCGCACGCCGCTGTGACACTCGAAATACCATTCAAAACGGTTTTTTTGTTCGGGGGCTTCTTGTTTCATTATTTCAGTGGTGTTCTTAGTGCCGGTTTTTTTTCGCTAAACAAACTGTTGCCGAGTGATGCCTGCATTTCTCTCCAAGAATGAGTCGTTCATCCGCCACAGTTGATTGGCTGCTTTCGATTCTGACTCACTGATTGGTCCGGCACAGCTGGATGCAGCCAATCAGCACTCAATCCAGTTCAAGTGTCAGAATGCACAAACTGCACATGTTTTACTAATGATTTGCATTCGGACTGCTGTGCAGGTGCTTTCTGCGACCGAGTCCCGTCTGCGCACCGCAGTGGCATCCTCGTCCGCCACTGATCCTGCATCAGCCCACGGCCATCGTGCTGCTCGCCAACTGCTCGACGTCATCATTGAGCTGATGCGCTCGTTCCTCAGGGACGTCGACAAACGATTGGTGCCCTCGCAACGCGATCGGTTAGCTCCGCTGCTTCATTGGTGTTGGTTTTAGTGATGCTGTTTTGATTCAGCCTGTCCTGTTTGTCTCGAAAGTGGAAAACAAGCTACCGAACAAATCAGCGCACCGCACAGCTATGACCTGATCTAACAAGAACCGTCGAATCGTGAAAAAAAAGTTCCGGACGGCCGCCACAGTGTGTTATTTTCTCGTCTGAACGCGATTTCATTGCACTTCTAGTATTGTCACGTCGTCACAGAAATTTTTTTTCAAATGAAACTGAAACGAGTGTTGGAACAGAGCTTTGCAATCACCACTCTGACAATCAGGAGCCCGAAATCGTGTCGAGACCGATCACGATGAGTACCGTATCCAGTACGCCCTAAATGTAATCCAGTGGTGCTGATGTTGCAGACAGACGCTCGCAGCACGCTGCCTCGACGTGCTCGCCCGATGTCTGGTGGACTTGCAGAGCAGCGCCGGCGTGCGTTCTGCTGATGACGCCCGGTGCAGGGAGCTGCGCGCGCTGCAGGTGCAACTCGAGAAAGTCGCCGCGTGACCGCTGACGTGTGCGTGACGTTCTGGATGGTCGTTTCCACCAACCTGTTTCGACGCCTTTGATCGTTTCAGTCATCTGACTGTGGCCGCTAGGATTTTCTCTTCATTGTTTTTCTTGTTTTTGCTCTTTTTCTTGTTGTGTTCAGATTTGGTGATCCATGTTACGGACTTTGGTTTTATGTTTGTTGTGGACTGTTTGTTGTTGTCGTCTCGTTGATTGACCGGTATTGTTTTTTTTGCATTTCGATTGTTACAATTTTTCTTGTCCATACTACAACGCTCATGCGACAGTCATACGCGTTTATTGCATTCGATCACGATAAAAACGGTTTCAAAGGATCCAATCGGAGATTCGGAATAGAGTTTCATGCAAAATGTTGAGAGTCAGAACTCCAATGGACGGATGACCTCTCGCAAAGCAACAACAGCGTTGCAGACAACAGACCGCCAGCAAGCACGAGAAAACACCCAGACACGTTCGTCAACAACAGCTTATGTTCCTGGCCGTTGTTTTCAGAATTCCCAAGAATGTCCACAAAAGTTTAGAGCAGCTTTTTGCAACATTAGCATGACTGTCAACAACTACCTTCTGATTTCCGACATTCATTGAGAATAGCTGCTCACCGTTTTACTTCCAACATTTTGTTGAGCAGCTACTCAGAAGTTCTCATACTGTTCTCAGAAGCAACACAAAAAAGCGACTACAGCAGATTTCTGAATTTAAAATAAAATTCTGAAAACAAGGCGGTCCTCTGCGAATCGTTGTTCGCTCGTCTGGTGGCAGCTGACGTTTGCTGGCGTTGACAAATATCGATCGAGTAACGTGGCGTAGACATACCAGCGGCCGGACAACGCGTGGTTCAGTCTGGCGATCCACTGCAATGACACAAAGTCTGCCAAGTTGGTGTGCCGAAGAAAGTTTCAAGTCAGCTTCTGACTAGTTTCATGTCATTATCTTTGATTTGGTTCTGCAAACTCGATGCGTTCGCAGACGTGAAAAGCAAACTCGTGCTCGAAAAGGGAAATGTGTTTTTTATCTTCTCTATGCGTGGCGTCCATTGGGTGGCCGGACTAAAAGAAGACATGATAAAAAATAAAAGATGACAAAACAACGTCATGACGCCTGCTACCATCCGCGAGCGTTGCGACTTGTGGAACGCCAAGCCGCCAGCGCCAAAATACGGAACAACGATTCCTTGCAGATCCAGTATGCCACAGCCGCAGTGGTGTTTCCTCACTTCGGCAGCGTCGTTGCGTGAGCCAATCTTGGGATCGCTTTCAAAACAACATGCTTTTCTCAGCCTGCTCCTGATCAAGGCCGAACTGAAGTGGCATTTTGCGCTGGCAAACAGCGCCTTCTGCAACATTTGACTCAGGAATAGATCTCCCCTACCCACCCCCCCCCCAGCAGTGCACCACTTGAAGACCCATTTGATTGTGATTTTCGCAGTGACTGCACATTGGCCAGTGGACATGCTTCAGTTGTCAACATTGTGAACGACACGCTGATTGGATTGTTTTGAAGCGGATCCCAGAACAGCGTCGTCGTTCGCCACCTCCGCCGCCAACGTCCTCCAATCGGGAATCTCGTACACCGGTGGATTCGTGGCCAGCGCCGTGCACAGCTGATAGTTCAGTGTTTGCGAATCGGAGCCGTTGAATCTTTGCACGCAATTGGCCAGCGTTTTGCGACGGCCAGGCGAGATGTGCTGCTCGAAGAAAGTGCCAGCCGCCATGTACACCACCACCGTGCGACCCTCGATCGCGCGCAGCAAGTCGGACGTGTCGCGGTACCTTGCGACTCGAAAGTTGACAAGCAACTTTGCCAATAGACCTTCGACGTCAGAAACAAATGTTATGGCAAGTGTAAAAATTATTTCAATTCAAGTTGAATTTGAAAAATTTTAGATTTCTTTTTTTTTGAAACGCCCACCTGCTCGATATAGTCCAGTGAACAGCAACAGCGTGAAAGCGAGGTTCAGCATGGTGCATTTTGCTGCGACGACGCGTTTGTGGTGACGTTGCGCTGTTGATGACGGTGACTGTCGGCTATCGGGTGGCGCGTAAACGTTTGACGCGACGTGCAACAGGAGACGATTCTAAATGGCGCTCAACATCACCAACCAAGGTAGCTGCACTCAAAATCGTATTCAATCATAACGAACGATGGTAAAAACGGAAAGTTTGTTGTGAAGCAACCAAAATATGCGTGATAACGAACGCACCATAAAAACAACGACGATGATGCACAGCCAGGATTGCAGCGAATAGACGTGCAGGAACGTGGTTGGATTGCTGTGGTAGACGTCGCGCAAGCTGCCATCGGACACCAGCGCAACGTAGTCGCCTGGCGTCAGGGCATATGCACAGGCCAGCTAGGGACATTGTACAAACTGGACATCCTGCACATCCTGCACATCCTGCACATCCTGCACATCCTAGATATCCTGGACATCCTGGACATGCTGGACACCCTGCACATCCTACACATCCTGGACATCCTGGACTTCCTGGACATCCTGTTCATCTTGGACCTCCTGAACCTTCTGGACATCGTGGGCATGTGCGTGTAAATATGCACTGACACCAGCGTTTAGCACGAAATCGTTTGTAAAGTCAAAGTGACGCTTTCGAGTATCGGTCTCCTGGAACTGAAAATAATGCTGCGGAAAAATGTAATGTAATATGTATAAAATTCGGATTTACTGGAAAAACAATAATTTTTCCCAAAGACGGATGGCAAAGAGGATTATCGGGCGCAGTAAAAACTTTTACGAACTAACCGAAGTTGATGTCGGTGTAGTTTCGTTCGCTGTCTCTAAACTTGTGGCAAACGCAAACCTGATTGACGCTCGCATCGACTGCACCACTGTCAATCATGTTCAGCATCAGATCAAAACGACTTTTTCTTGAATACCAATGCACCACATAACTCAGGTTGGCCGCTCGAAATAACAGATCGACGATTTCAGCGCCGAAACCTGCCGTTGTTGGAAAGGACAATCAATTATTTTGAACAAACGGCCCACAGAAAACAATGTCCTCCCAGAATCGACCAGCGGGACGTTGCATGACTGACCAGGATACGGACATTTGGCAGTGCGCCGCAACTTTGCGTGCCCAAAAGCGCACTCGTTCACTTCTGGCGGATCGACCGCTGCCAGCAAACGAACCACGTCTGTCATTTTTATATCTATCCAGCTTGCCTTGGAGAACTTATTTAAGACCCGATTTTTCATAATAGCAACCCCCTCTAGGCACTAGAATGCAAAGTTTTTCAAAATAAACTAAATCATACACCATTCTGACCGCCTTGACGCGCTGATTCCGAAAATCACATTTGTTTTCTGATTCGAGGGCATTTAGGGCCCAAAAATGGCCAAAAACCGTTTTTTCGGGACCCTTTCAAAAAATAGTGTTTTTTAAGCTTTTTAATAAAGCTACGACAAAAATAAAAAAAACCATTCGATTCGTCTTGATCTGCTGAACATTTTCTACTAATATACTATGCCCTAAAAATGCGGTCTAAAGGGCTATTTTTTAAAAAAAACTGGTTTTGGTCCCAGTATTTCACGTTTTTTGGTCCTTTAGAACCGTTTTCGGGGCATGGTATAGGGGTGCACCAAAAAGCTTTCCGAAAGAGCTAGCTTTGTGCAAAGTTTCATTTAAAAAAAAGGCGCCCCATGTAACTAAAAAATATTTTACTTTTGGTACCCAGATCGCGATTATGGTCAGCACGAAACCGACATGCCCCTGAACATGTACCTGCTGCTGTGACCAGGCGTACTGCCAGACAGAACAAACTAGTGCACCTAAAAGCTCACCGCACAAGCTTATTATGTTCTAGGAATTAGCTGATGAAACAATTATTCAGTGCCACAACAGCAAAGCAATTGTTGCTTTCGATGTGTCAATCTTTTTCTAAAAAACTGATAGTACTGCTAGTTTTCGGTTTTTTCAGTGACTCAGAATCGTTTTCGGGGCCTAGTATAGGGGTGCACTGAAAAGCATTCCGCAAGAGCTAGCTCAGTGTGAAATTTCATTTAAAAAAAGCGTCCCCCATGTAACTAAAAAGTATTTTACTGTTGGTACCCGGATCGCGATTATGGTCAGCACGAAACCGACATGCCCCTGAACATGTACCTGCTGCTGTGACCAGGCGCACTGCCAGACAGAACAAACTAGTGCACCTAAAAGCCCATGAGACCAGTTAATAATGTTCTAAGAATCGGCTGATTAAACAATTATTCAGTGCTACAACAGCAGAACAATTATTGCCTTCGTATGTGAATCTTTCTGGAGTACTGATAGTACTGTTTTTTGGGTTTTTTAGTGATTCGGAAGCGCTTTTGGGGCATAGTATGAGTGTGCACTAAAAAAAATTCTGAAAAAGCTGGGTCTATGCAAAATTTCATTTTGAAAAAGCGTCCGCCATATGAATAAAAAGTTGTTGTACTGTCAGTACCCAGAGCGATTACGATCAGCACGAGACTGATACACACCAAAACTTGTATCGTGCTGCCACCAGTGGTTCTGCCAGATAAACTAGTGTATCTAAAAGCCCACAAGACTAGTTCTAAGTTCTAATAATGTTCTAAGAATCAGGTGATGAAACAATGATTCAGTGCTACAACAGAGCAATGTTTGCTTTCGAATGTAAATGTTCCCAGAAAACGAATAATACTGAATTTTTGAATAAAAATTGCATCACACACGACGGTTTCGGTCCTGCACAGCTTCCAAAGAATACCAATCTGCATACACGCTGCGTAATGTGCGTGAACGAATGACTGAACTTGTTTCGACTTCTGTGGAAATTTGCTCTTGTTCGGCCACCCAGGACTCAGCAAGTTCATCGTACGCTGGTTCTAAAGACAGCATCACACTGAACTCAAAGCAACACAGACCTATACCATACCTTTGGTGCACCCCTATACCATGCCCCGAAAACGGTTCTAAAGGACCAAAAAACGTGAAATACTGGGACCAAAACCAGTTTTTTTAAAAAATAGCCCTTTAGACCGCATTTTTAAGGCATAGTATATTGGTAGAAAATGTTCAGCAGATCAAGACGAATCGAATGGTTTTTTTATTTTTGTCGTAGCTTCATTAAAAAGCTAAAAAACACTATTTTTTGAAAGGTTGAAAAGATTGACACATCGAAAGCAACAGTTGCTTTGCTGTTTTGGCACTGAATAATTGTTTCATCAGCTAATTCCTAGAACATAATAAGCTTGTGCGGTGAGCTTTTAGGTGCACTAGTTTGTTCTGTCTGGCAGTGCGCCTGGTCACAGCAGCAGGTACATGTTCAGGGGCATGTCGGTTTCGTGCTGACCATAATCGCGATCCGGGTACCAACAGTAAAATACTTTTTAGTTACATGGGGGACGCTTTTTTAAATGAAATTTCACACTGAGCTAGCTCTTGCGGAATGCTTTTCAGTGCACCCCTATACTAGGCCCCGAAAACGATTCTGAGTCACTGAAAAAAACCGAAAACTAGCAGTACTAATCAGTTTTTTAGAAAAAGATTGACACATCGAAAGCAACAATTGCTTTGCTGTTGTGGCACTGAATAATTGTTTCATCAGCTAATTCCTAGAACATAATAAGCTTGTGCGGTGAGCTTTTAGGTGCACTAGTTTGTTCTGTCTGGCAGTACGCCTGGTCACAGCAGCAGGTACATGTTCAGGGGCATGTCGGTTTCGTGCTGACCATAATCGCGATCTGGGTACCAAAAGTAAAATATTTTTTAGTTACATGGGGCGCCTTTTTTTAAATGAAACTTTGCACAAAGCTAGCTCTTTCGGAAAGCTTTTTGGTGCACCCCTATACCATGCCCCGAAAACGGTTCTAAAGGACCAAAAAACGTGAAATACTGGGACCAAAACCAGTTTTTTTTTAAAAATAGCCCTTTAGACCGCATTTTTAGGGCATAGTATATTAATAGAAAATGTTCAGCAGATCAAGACGAATCGAATGGTTTTTTTATTTTTGTCGTAGCTTCATTAAAAAGCTTAAAAAACACTATTTTTTGAAAGGGCCCCGAAAAAACGGTTTTTGGCTATTTTTGGGCCCTAAATAATCTCGAATCAAAAAACAAATGTGATTTTCGGAATCAGCGCGTCAAGGCGGTCAGAATGGTGTATGATTCATTTAAATTGGAAAAACTTTGCATTCTAGTGCCTAGAGGTGGGAGGGGTGGGACGGTATTCTCAAAAAGCGAGTCTTAAATTTCACCATTAAATGGGTAAAATCGTGCAAACACAACATTGAATTGACAAAATACTGATCAATTTCACGAACGACGCTGTCGCCTGCATAATGATGCCGCACATTGCACAAAAACAAACAAATACATTTTGAAAAAAATTGTATGATGCCACACGAATCCTTGTTCAGCTTTTGGTATTGAAACACTAACCGTTGCTTTCTTGTAAATTGTGAAGTTTTTTACAAACATTGTGTTGCCCACCAAACATAAAAGACATTGGTGCCGGTTGTGTATTTCGTTGACAGTCGTGAGATTGATGAATCTGATCTTCGATTTTACGCTGTTTTTTTTCAAAAAAAACTGCCTGAAATAGTCGGAAAAGTTTATCGACACATTGTTCAGGTCCAAGACTCTCAGCATATTTTGGCTTTTGCAACCTCCCAGCTGCAACAACCTTGCAAGCAAAGAAACGGTGTGTGCTGTTGCACGAGCACATGATAATATTGTTTCAAATAAACTTTAGTCAAGGGGTGTGTGAATACAAAGTACCTGCATTATGATAGCGTGAGAAACAGTAATTTTTTGCTACACCCGCGACAACCACCACCACAACAACAACAACGCGCCGCCCATAACAACAACAACATCCACCACGACAACAGCTCAATAGTCATATTGAAAAGCAGAAACCGAGCAGACATCCACAAAATTGCATTTTCTTTTCGCAGTTTTTTGTACCGCTAAAAGTTTCTGACTGTCCACATGTCCCTTGTCCGATTACATGCCCAAGTGTGTGACCAAATTCTCGCGCGTTATACTGCGTTATGTGAAGTTGTCGCAATAATGTTCGCAACTTTTTTTTTCTGCTCAGCGGTCACTGTGTTCGGTGCCGCGTCACACGCCCTGGCACATATGTGCATTTTAATCCGGTTTGCCTATTGTGTCCGTATAACTGCATACTTTTTTATTTTGTGACCCAAAAGCGTTCATGCCACCGAACAACACACTCACTCAGTCCGGCTTTTGAACGTGCTGCCAGTAGCCGCTCGGTAGTCGACGGGCGCCGCTTTTCTGCCTCTTTTGGCTTTCGCTTCTAGTCTTTGCCTCGCTGCGTATTGTCATGTCAGTTTTGAGCACGTCTGCCAGCTCATCGCCGGCCGCATTATACGCCGCCTCATACGGTCATTGAAATCAAATTTGCGTGTGCGCGCGCCGCTTGTTGTGCATGAATTGCATATCAGTATACTTTTTTATATGTGCTCATCTCTCTGTCTCCATCTCTCTCATTTCTCTCTTCTTCTCTGGTCTTGTTCTTTCGAGTTCCATGTCTTTTTCTTCTGCTCGTGGTGCTCTGCCTTCGTGTGTCCGGAGAGTGCTGCGTACACTCACTTACATATTGTGTTGTGTATAGTTACAATATTATTTCTGTTGTCCGCCCGCACACATTTCATGAGCCGTTACACAAAAACGCAACACACTTTTTTGCGCCGCGCTTTGCCGCTCCCATATCGCGATGGCTCGCTTTCACAGAGAGAGAGTGTGTGTGTCTCCTTTTTCTTGTTTAGCTCGTGTTTTTTTGCATCCATCAAAGCTGCATGCAGTGGCAATAACTTTCCTCCGGTACATTCACTGAGTGCATGAGGCTAGGAATTATGTACATACATTTGCACACACAATACATGTACATTCGAGAGGCTCTTTGCTTCTTCAATGTAAATGTTCTTCTTGTCTGCTATGCCGCTTGAAGAAGTATATCGCACAAGCATAAGAACATGAAAAACACGTTTTTTCTTCTCTTGTTTGACGTTGACTGATATTGAGACTATAACTGTGTGAGTTCTCATTTTTGATCAGCGACAAAACCTAAGTGCAATCATTTGTCTCCGCATTGCATGTTTGCGCCGTGCCGTGGCCATAGCAAAAATTGCCTTCCCGCGCAGTCACAAAAAAATACAAACGGCCGCCAATCAAACATCGCTGGTAATTTGTGTGGCGCTCCGAAAAGTCAACACACATCACTACAATATGTTTTCCGTTATGATTGCGCGTTATCTAACACAACAACAGACACGTGTGTTCTGAGAAGCGGACGTCCGTCGACAACTGGCTGGCCGGCTTCACGCACTCATATTAACAAGCTCGTTACAGACACACCACGCCCCGCTCTGCCCCTCGCTGCGGAAAATTGCTCCAACCTTCTACACCAACCACCAAAATACAAACAAGCCCAGCTAGAGCGCACTACCCACACGGTGTGTGGTGAAAAGAAAGAGCAAGTGCTTCTGGAATTTTATGAATTGCACTTTCTGGCGTTATCGCAAATAATCTGGTTCCTTTCTGGTTACATGCCAGTATATGTATGTAGCTGAACACAGGAGCACTCAACGTATATGCTCTGCATTGTGCCACACATGTCTGTTGAAAATTTTCATCTCACATCCGTGTGTCATTCAATATGCGGCCGGGCGACTGTGTCAACTTTATGATGATTGCGCTCCAGCGCCAGTCAAATTACATAAAGCTGTGTGCGTTTCGGAATTCATTATTATAAAAAATAGGACACCGTGTATTTTTCCAGTTCTTCGCTGAAGCGACGTGACACGTTCATTGGTTTTATTTGTGGCTTATAACTGTCTAATCCGACTTGGTCGGTCACCGATGATCGGACATTTTTTCCAATTTCCTGTCGTCACTCATCTACATATTTTATCAACCTCATCGTCGTGTTTATTTATGTAGTACATGACATATAATATTGACATAACGATAACCATGAAGTTTCGAGGCGCACCTACATGTATTTTTTCCGGTGGTTTCGTTTGCGTTTGATTTCCATCGAGAATAATATTGAAATCCAATTTTCTCGGAAAGCGTATCGTGTCGCGGACCAGTACGTGACATTCAGATTCAAAGCGGATATAATTTCCTCAAATCCGAGATACAGTTACATTAGTGCGTCAAGTTTAGAGACTTGCGCGTGCTGTTGTGCATACCAGTTCTCCCTGGCCCATACCAGATCCGTCGCCGGCTATAAATCTGACGCTGCTGCTGACCCCATGTGCGACTGCGGCCCAGCTTAATGGATCGTTTGCAACGCAAATCAAAATTTATAGCTGTTGGCAGCTGCATGCAGGCTGCCTTGCGCGGGCTGTTTCGGCCGTGATTTCGTTGGCATGAGCCATAAATTGCATCCGACCTCTGCAGCCGATTTCGTTACCGAAAGACCGATAATAAGCCTTCGAATAGCTGGCGTAAGTTCAACTGCGGCTTTTGTGGACTGTGCGTGTCACCGTTGGTGAATGGCTTCCTCAAACGGTGCCCTGGTGTGCACCACACGCCAGAGTTTTGTGAAAAACTCCAATGACGTACATTTCAAAAGCACCATTTCCACGTGGCGCTCCAGCGCAGTTGTACAGTATTCATCACCAAAGAGCACAGAATGCATGCGTGCCGTGCATAGTTTGGCACACATGTGCTTACGTACATATTCAAGTGTTGTATCCGTATCATTCAGCATCAACTCAAGTGCCGCAGTGTGCCCGGCGTGTGCGGCGTCGCTTGATGCTAAAAGTTCATGCAAATCGAGGCGAAAAGACGCCGCGAATGCGCGAAAGACATCGCAAACAGTTTATTATGAGCGCAGTTTAGCTGAGACTGCATGGCACGCCTGTGGCGCTATCAGACCGCATTTGACGGATGGTTTGCTTTCGGTGTGTGCGCGTGCGTAATCGGGGCCAGTCATACATTTGCAATAAATCGACGCGCCGAGTAAAACGGAAGAGGCCACAAATGGCTATTGGCTGTATCATTCGCTCAAAGTACATTTGGTACTATACGCTTTGATCTTCAACATTTGCATTCAGCCATCATCGGTCAGATTGTTTGAGGCCTGTTGACGAAAACGCACTTTTATTCTTGTCCTCTTATTGACAGCCGCAGGACTGCCATTAAAACGGCTGTCTGTAATAACGCACACAAATGCGTGACCGATAAATGCCATATGACGGTTTATTACTTTTCATGCGTCTCTGTGAAAAGTTTCCACGCCACATATCCAAGCATGTGCCTGCGTTTTCAGGTTTTTAAAATCAAGTGCTGTCGCGGTTCCTGAACCTCCCGAAGTTCCTTTTCACCACTGAAACGAATCAATATCAAGTTCAAACATGTTATCCACTGTCTGGCAGTACACACAATTGGTGTACATGTACGTTCATGGTTCCACTATGAAATCCGCCCCAATGTTACTACATTTCCGGTACGGCGCATTGCGTGCGCGGATCGCTTACACGCGACAGCGGCGTGGCGTGAATTATGGCACGCTGCATTGAATTTGCAATATACAACAGTTGCGAACGGAGTTGGCCGCATAATTGGGTGACACGGCGGGCGTGTGCACCTGCCAGCAACGGTGCAGCTTTCTTTGAATCCAAGCTACATTCGTTCAGTGAGTGTGTGTGAGAGAGTGGCGACGGTGTGCGGATGCCGCCGGAAACAAAGCCACTCGAAAACGGACACAATGCAGACGCCGCTTTCAAAAAATTGTGTCTGTGTTTTCCTATGGCCGTGTGCTTTCAGCCATCAATTTCTTCATATGCGGCGACAAAATATAGCCATCCATATGCATCCATGTTGACTGCTTTGTGGTTCTTGTGCGTCGTCGCGGTCTGTGTAGCTTTGATTCAAAGCAACAAACGCCGCCCACGGTGACCGTGTACATTCGATTCTTTTGGAAGAACCATTATTTATTTCACCGCCAAAAACACCGAATGGCCTGCACGTTTGACTGTAACCAGTGGCCGATAAAGAGAGAGCGAGGATACATGGTTGGCCTCACAGATTTTATTGGTCTCTTTTTATGACGGACGCTTTTTTGTCGTCCGTTGCACTGAGTATGACGTCTCTCTTTTTTGCCCTTGCTCTCGTATCGAGTCTCACGAGTCAAATTATGTTGCGTATCGTTGAAAGTTTGAAAAAAATGGACCGGATGGTGACGGCGCGGTGGTCTGATGGCCATCGGAGCATACGCATGAATGCAGCATAACAACAGACGAATTGGATGCCATGCCACAGCGAAATGTTGCCACTTGACAAAAAAGTTATATGCAGCCATGGACATGTGTGCCGCCATGGTCGTGGGGAAATGTCGATTGTCCCAGAAAATCAGAGGCACACAACCAGCCGGGAACATTGCGGACGCGCATAAAGTTGCATATTATTTCTGCATGCGCAAGTGGCGCGCGGCGGCACTAGAAATGAATGGTGCCTAATTCGACGGCACCACACCGCGTAACGCGCATTTTTGCTGCCCGCACACGGTTTCCCTCCGTGATTTTGATCGTTCTCTTGTGCACACACTTCTGCGCATTTCCCAGATGCCCATAATAGGGCAAGCACAAATGTGTCTGCAGTGCTTGGAGCGGCGCGCGTTTTTCGCCAACCGCCGTTATCTGCTCTGGACTCGCGATTCTGGTTTACAAGTTCGACTGTATGCTTATATTATTTTGACAAATATAGGCCCGCATAAGCAAACCAACAGTGTCCACGCATGATAATGTGTCGCATAATTTGCACACGGTGTGCTTTGTGCGACGGTACACTTTGCGTGTGAATATAGACGTCCAGAATCAAAATCGTGCCGTGTACGTACGTGACAAGTTTGTTCACCACGCAGGACCACCTTGCTCGGTCTACTATACATACGCTGATCAAGCTTGTTCTCCTGCTACTAAGTGCCAGCAAGACACACGGTGTGTACACCAAACCATATGTTCCATCGCCACATCGGCCACTGTCACTGCAAAGTACACGTGTATTTTTCGGGCCGCACACCCAATTGATGTCGCAGAGCAAGCGTTTGTAAGAGGAGGGGGTGTGTGCAAGCGCAAACGCGCAGGAGTTCTTTTTGGCGCCCAGTGCGTGTTACATGCGCGTGCTTTTTATATCGTACGCAGTTACATGTATGTATATCCTGCATCCATTGTGTGCACATGGAGCCTGCTGGTCTCTCACCATCAAGCTCAGCAGCTGACGAACGCGCGTTTTGCGACACACGCACACGCACACAGAATTGTCGAGAGCAAGCGGCCAAACTCTCTCTGTTCTCACTGTTTGCGCTGGCTGGCGCGCAGAGCAAGCTGTGCAAACAGACACACGGTATATGCTCGCATGTACATGGCTTGCTGTCCGTTGTATATATACGATAACACTATCATTCTGAGATTCATACACGCGCACCACACTACAACAGATATATTCACTTTTATACCCACACGCACACTCAAGTCGTCTGTAGCTTCATCGGCCACTCCATGCGGGTGGGACAGACACACGCACAACAGAGACAACTTTCTGTAAGAATACGCCGCTAATTCAGACCATATGATTCTGTATCAGTTGCAATTTTCGCAGCTGAAGTTTCAGTTTATACGCGCCATTCACACTTTCTCTCGGTTCAGTTTGCTGAAGTTTACTTTTATAATATTTCAGTTTCAGGCCAGCAAAATGCCATGAGCGCGAGCACAGCAAAGTGTGTTTTATTCGAGAAACCTGCAATGGTGTTTGAAGCTCCAAGGATTGCCATGCAAGCGAACGAATTGGCATGTCGAACTGTTGCACTGCGAGTGGCTTTACTTCACTTCTCGTTTGACTGACCGCACAGACTGAATGAGAAACTGCCAACGATCACCAATTCGCCAGTCATTGTTTGCCTCAATAAAAATGCACCAAACATTCGTGGGCGTCAAACGCTTCCTGAGGTTGTGCGTCGTGCACTGCACTTGGTTGCACGTGCTTCTGCTGGTCATCGGGCAAATTGGTACGTTTAAAAGTAATTACTTGTTCGTTTGGCAACGTTTTGTTACACTCCGACGAAAAAACTGGCCAAGATTTGACTTCGGTTTCAATTTGACAATCAGTTTGACTCTTTGTCAGATTATGGGTCAATTTTATTTTTTCATTAGCGCCTTGCGATTCTATAAGTTAAACATAAATGTGCGAAATTTGTGCATTGTATGTCTGGCTTTTGAATTGGGCACGCTGGTTGGCTGCATCGGCGTCTTGAGCCCATCAGTGAGCCTAATTCAAAAATAGCCAATCATCTAATTCCCCACGATACACAGTTCCATCGAACTCACACTGGATAATCTTGATCTGTAGTTATTCGAGATTGAAAACTTCCATTGACACGCACTGTCACAAAAATTTGGGCCTGATATTGTGTTGTTTGCTCTGCGTGATGGATGCGATTTCTAATTCTAGTGTTCCGTGAACATATTTAGCGCCTTGCATTCGTTGATGTGTCAGCTAGTCCAAACCAGTCGACACACGTAATGCATGACAGACATCCACATATACACACATGTACATACGCATAATACGTTTCACACGCACATTTCCAGATTTCACACGCATATATTTCGTCATATTGTTACTTTATTTTGCGTTTGTTTGTGCCGGATGGATGGGAGTTGGGGTGATAATTTGCTAATGAACAGCTAGCGGGACGCTCAGCTGCAGACAATAACAGTACTACTGGGCATGTGACACAGATGGTGTTGGTGAATTGGTTGCTTGTATAAAACCAGGAAAATTCTATTAATGCTTTCATCGATGTCACGCCTCTGAGCGTTCACGGACTCCTTTTTAGCCCTTGCATAAGCCGTTTACTGCGTGCTTCGAATTGATTGATGAAAAAGTCGTTTGCGAATGGGAAGTAATGCAACTTCTGGTGCACAAAGTATTCGGCGATGCAATATTGTGTTCGAATAGTGAATACACTTGTCCATGCCAACTCTGATAAACCGGAGTGATGGGACTTTGATCACACGTTGCAAATAAAATCGGTTACTTTGAAACAAACAACTTTCTTGTGTGAATTTGCTGCCATTCATGTGGTGCAAAGTTTAGACCGGTGGTTTTTCTTTCAAAAGCCATGGCTCTAATGCATGCATGGACATAAAAAGACAGTTGAATTCACGGATGCAAATAAGCTTGGGTCATCTGGGCCCACTTTTGAAAAATTACATTTTTAGTTTTCATGTGAGTGGTGGTAATTCTTTTAATGTGCCAGACTAAAGTATTGAGCTCAATTGCATGCATAATGTATGAAACAACTTTCGCAATTCCTTTGGGCGCACTTTGCAAAACGAGCATTTTCTGGTCGGAAACTGATAATTCAGCAGTGCCAACTACAGTAGTTGAGCTTGAAAACAGGCAAACGATCAAAAACGAGTGTTGTTTCCAATGACGCTGCAACGCCATAAAAAATCGCAGAAGCACACATGTGTGAGTGTAGTATCAGATACCACCATGTGTGTCATTTTTGTTGCAATCGTGGCAAGAAACATTTGATGGATGTGGTCGCACTTGTGGCTCGAGAAATTCATGCGTTTCAATTTTGGCGGCTTCTATTGCGTTTTTTTTTCATGCGCTTGTCTCGAAATCGACCGATAAAAGCTGACACAAGTAGACAAATAGTCAGTCGTAGATTTCCGGCTGTCTCAAGTTATGATGTGTTCTGCGGACTGGGGGAAAATAAACCGTATGATGTGTTTTGAAACAAGTTTCACGGAATCTGATCTAATTTTTTGACAATAAATCGATTTGGGAACTGTGTAGCGCTATGTACCGTGGATTGGGAACCAATATTTTGCGTGCTTGAGAAGACAAAATGCGTCTTGAAATTTTTTGTAATTTCAATTTTGAGAAAAAAAACGTCAGTAAACGCTTGACAGATCAGAATCAAACAAGTGCTATTTGGACTGTACACAAAGCGTCGCACGTGGAAGCGATCTGCATAATAAATACGGTAACGTTTGCTGGAAAAGACAAATCTTGAAACAAGGCACCGTTCACGCAGTGACAAAAAAGCGTCCTAAAAGATTATCTCGTATCAACCCCACTGAATCGAAGCAAACTAATGCCAAATCAACGAATTTGCCAAACCGACCAACCGTTTCGCCGCAGGTCTCGTGGGCGCGGTGAAGTGCTACTGCACCGAGAAGTCGTGCGAGCCGTACGGCTTCTGCGAGTCGCAGTGGTGCGTCGTCGGGATACGCAAGTCGACCGGCTCCGTGATCCGCAGCTGCGGCACCGACCAGGCGTATCTGCTGCGCATCTGCAGGCGCGAGCTGGGCGACTGGCAGGTGAGCGCGCCACTGGCTGTATCATCGAATTGGGCGAAAGAGAATGAAGAAGAAATTGGAAGAGAGGTGCTTTTTGATACCGTTAAAAATAGGCAGGGCGAAGTCCTTCAAAATACAATGGAAAAACGGTTCTCGGTAGCTGAGCGGTCGATGGCACTGGTACGGTATGGCAGCTTTTTTTCGGGTGCAAGAAGCGTGCGAAATTTGAATAAGAAAAAAAACACTTTTAGTACCCTAAACCTGAATCAAAGTTCACTTGTTTGTTTTGAAATCAACTGTTTTTCCGCGCTGTTCTCAGTGTTCTGTTCATTCTTTGTCCCTTGCACACACGACTGAAAAAAATCCGGCATTCTTAAAAAAACACAACTCCTCGTCTGCAACTGGTTTCGCCTTGATTGAGAAGACAAAGAGTGCCTTATGTGTTCGGCCATACTGTACGGTATCTTGATTGAAGTCGTTATTTTGCTTCATTTCAAAACAGAACACAAACCAATCGCGCACCAAAAGCGACCAGCAAAAAAAGATCGGGTGAATTCAGCTGTGAATTTGTAAAGTTCAGTGAAACCAAATGACGGCGCAACAACAATTTGCCTTTCGCCAGGACCTGTGCGCGTGCGGCGAGGAGCTCTGCAACTCGTACGCCTACCTGCGCCTGCAGATTCGCCACAACAAGTTCGTGCACGCGAACACGCAGCTCGAGGATGACGTGCCCGAGTACGTGAAGGAGCAACGCCACCACGGCTACGCTGTCACGGTGCCCGAGCAGCCGCCGCCACCGGAGCGGCCACATTCGCCCGTTCTACCCGACCAAATTGAGCAGCACGGCGCTCCGCTGGATCTGGCCGGCGGCGCGGACTATCGAACACCGGAGCAACCGGCGAACATGCCGCTCGACAGGGACGGCGTCAGCTTTTCGCGTGTCGACCAACAGAAACCGTACCAGACGGGCACGCGACGCGACAGAGCCCGTGGCGACCGTCTCGCGCGCGACAAAGCGACCGATCTGTTCGAGCGCAACTCGTTGCTCGTCATTCTGCTGGTGGTGGTGCCGCTGGCGATTGGCGGCGTCAGCGTCTTCATCGTGGCGTCCAACTACTACTGTCATCTGTGCTGATACGAATGCACACGCAAACGTTGCTATTGCTCACTCACACCACCGTTTTTTGGTTTCTTCGTTGCATTTGTGTAATTGATTCAATCAATTTTTTACTCATGATTACTAACATGTACATTGTTATAATACAGCTTTGTTCAAAGCAATTCAAAGAAAACGACGTGTTTGTGTCTGGAAAAATTCAAATTTTCACGTGACAACTTTTTATGCGTTAACACATGATTGTTTCAGTTGAAACTTTTCTTTGATTTGAAATAGTTTTACCAGTATTCAGTATTGATGTCATGTATCAAATACAGTGGCGACCAAAAGTTTGGAAACCCCCCTGCGTGCGACGATTCGCGACGGAAACCATTGGCTTTTTTTCGTGGAGCGCGTGCACGCAGGTCGAACGGACAGAGCACTCGAACAGTTCAGACAGAGAGTTGGACTGGTTGAGCAGCGTTGATTTCAGCCGTACTATCGACAACGTATTTAAAAATGTATTTAAAATGTTGAAACAATTTGAAGAGCTACATAGGAACTTTGAAATTCGGATTTTTCGTGGTCTACCACTTCGATTTCAAAATGCCTAGCTCTTGGCCAATGGCTTCCATCGCGAATCGTCGCACGCTGGGGTTTCCAAACTTTTGATCGTCACTGTTATCCCCTGCATATCGAGGGTTGTTTGACGTGACGGACGTCAAAATAAGCTTCTTTCAGACTGACAGTACACTAATGTCCTAAATTAGGACTCGGAAAATGAATGAATAGAAGTACGAATTTCAAAACTGGCATGGATTCCGCGCGCATGAGAGGGGATTGATATGCAATGCGGTGGTGTGGCTGCCGCTTTTCTGTGTATTAGAAAAAGGTTCGGTTATTAATCAAATTTTTCATAGAAAATATGTACGTTCATAAAATCCGGTGCTGACCAAAAATTATGATTGTCAAAACACTTTTTTTCGATTTTTTGCATTGTTTTGTGATTCGATCGATCGTAAAGTTGTCTGTGTAATAAACGTTTTTTCGCATAATCATTTACTAGTTTCACCGGCATGCACGTGATGTTGCGATGCAGATGATATGTCTGCACTGCATTCACAGAAAGAATAACAAAAAGAATAAAATTTTTATGCAAGATTTTTTTAATTCCCACACGATACCCAAACTCTTGCACACGAGACGAGTCCAAACGGTGTTCGTTTTGTCGTTTATCGTGGAGGCAGGAGCAGAATACACCGAAAGATTACTGGCACTGTGATTAAAAGCACTAAATGATGTATCACCAATGACAATAAAGCTGTTTTTTAAAAACTGTTGAATTATCGTTTCAAGAAGACCGGAGGCACAAAAGTTTCACGTCCTAAGGAAAAACCCCACAACCGAACCAAACCCGTAAAACGTCAGCACACGGCGAATGTCTACCGTGACCTAATTTTGAATTCCGTGAAGCATTTTCCTATCCCCTTGTGCAAACGTATTGAGTCTTGGAACCAAAATAAAAGATAATGCATACGTGTGGAAGATCAACAATACAAAGTTCGGCAAAGTTACAGTTGGAAAAGATGTTGGGTTTTGTAACGGACAGGACGACATAAATTTGAAAATTTAAAACTCTATATAAAAAAGTGGAACTTTGCAGGACGTCCCGATAAGCGAGAGGAGGTCTTATAAAAAGAAGATTGGGTTCGTCGAAGATTGGGTAAGAAAAAGAAAAAATAATTCGTCGTTCTTTTTCAGTAGAAATTTGTGTTTTCTGTCCAGGTCTTGACAGGGCGGGGGGGGGCTGTGTTTCAACTTTACCGTTTCAACTTTTCTTTCAAATTTTCTACTGCTCCACCGTCATTTTCCAATGTTGACCACGTCGTCGTCGTCGTGTTTCTGTTTTTCATTGCACATAAATTGTAATTTACTGTTCAACTCGTTTTCACTTTGTTTATTTCAAATTTTCAGTGCCATTGACCATAATAAACGCGACACCGACGTCTCTTCTGGGTCAATCTTTTCCAACAATGTCACACTGAACTCAAAATAAAGTCTTTGCACGTTTTTCAACACTTTTTCGGCTAAAACGTCAATATTTCAAGCCTGTTTGTTTTCCATTGTACTTTTTAAAACGCTTCCAATGGTTCCGCAGCAAATTTTAAGTAAAGAACACCTGTAACAAGTCTGACCTTTTTAGCGGGAGAGGGGGGGTAGACGTAATTCGTTTTTCGGCTTCCCGCTGAAGGACACTCCGCCCACTTTTAGAAGATCAGGTAAATGAGAGAGGTCCTATGCAAGACACTGCGGTAAAATGAATGAATGGAACAAACTGCGCTCCTCGATCAATCACTGACAATAGGCTTTTTCAACGTTTGTAGCAGGGTCAACTGCGTAGTTTTCATGATTGCATTCAATCTCAATTCCTTTCCATCTCCAACCCCTCTTGCCATCGTGCACTTGCACCTCTTTTCCTGCAACATTACTGCAAGTTGAAAGTTACTGTCTATATATATGTACGTATCTTTACAGTAACAACACGCTTAAAAATGTCAAAATACATTCCAAAGTTTATGAAATGCCAAAATGTGTTCCAATGTGCATGCCATGCCCAATCGTTTTCTAAACATGGCTGCAAAAGGTAAAAGCCAAGCTGTGTGTCATCAATCGACGTGAAATCAGTTACCATCGCCGTGACCGACCAGTGATGCACCCCGAATTTCGATATTGGTGTTTGGCATGGCGTAAAGTTTGGAATGCATCTTAGAAGCATCTTTGAATGCATTATGCCAGTTTTTGCGTGAGTTGTTTGGCATTTTATTGAATTTGGTCAAGTTATTTTGAGTTGATGCATTTCGGATTTTTTCAGTCGATTGATCAAAATGCTGAGAAACGTTCAACGAATCTGACTGAGCCTACCAGCCGAGCACCGAATCCTAATCGAAGCTGTGTTCTCAACTTCATCGACGACGTATATGTAGTTCACTTGTCTGCGCTCGCTCATCTCCAACACCATTTCCCAACATTCTGCGAGTGCCGGATAAAAAAGTCTCACGCAAATGTTACACGTTTTACTTTTTACACGTTTAATTACGAGGTAGAAGATTTGCTGATGATATCTTTCTTTTGTCACGACGTCAATACGCGTAACTGTGATCGCACATGTAACTCTGACCATGTAGCGTAACGTTTTGTGACGAAGTTTCTCAAAAATTGCCTCTTTCGAACAACTGTGTTACGCTGAACGCCTATAAGTGTTTGTAAGTCGTTTTTGTCGCATTTTACGTTTTGCTTGCTCCACTTCGGACGGAATGTAAAGGTCGTCGGAACAGTGGTTCACCCGATCTCGTAGCTGGTCATGCCAGATTTCCGCTCGTTTCGATCGCGGAATTTCATACATTTCATAGCACTGGCGAATTCTCATTTCAGTCAATATAACCGAGGCAGGCACTGAAATGAAGAGTGGTGAAAGCAATCGTGTACAAGCAAACGTGAAAAATACCGTTGTTAAGAATGCTTTTGACACGCTAATCTCGGCGCTAACTCAGAAAATCTGGCGTTTTAACGCGAAAAATCAGCAGTATTTTCTTACGGTAGTGAGCAGTTTTTGAAGATTGTTATACAGACCGGAAAACATCGGCCAATTTTTGGTCATATTTTGGCACAACTTCTTCCGCTCGAACAATGGTTGCCGCCAAAGGCCGATCTCTTCAAAACGTTCTGGCATTCGCAGAATGTCTTGACAGTCACGTTTGATCAATTGCTTTATTATCTCGGCGACTGTGGCATTCGGATCTAAAAAAACAGCCTAAAAATCTGAACAACTTGCTTAGTTTCTGGCGTGTCTACTGAGTGTCTACTGAGCAGCTTGCACAGATTCTTGCTCGGACTGCACAGGCATCAGAATTTTGGTTAAATCCACCCCTTTTTTTCAGGAAGGGATCTATCTGCCAGATTGAAAATCCGGATTGCTGTGCATGACGAAAAAACGCATGTTGTACAGCATATGCAACGTCATTTCGTTCTGACACATTCGAAAAGTCGACACATACCGATTTGCGCATCGTACGGCCCAAACTTGTAGTGGAATTTGTCAGCGACTGAAAATTCAAGAAATAGGGCAAGTAATAAGGCAAGAATCTTTGTCAAGTTTTAAAATTCTAAAATCAAAACTAACCAGATGCTGGCAGCAGCAGCATTGATAGCGCAAACATCAGCAAAACCATTTTTGGTGATTCAGTTTCTGTAAAATTGTCTGAAATTGTAAGACCGTCTGAGTGTGTGCTTTTTTAAGTTTAATCAGTGTTTTGCAGTGTCACTGTTTGTATCAGTGATTGTGGAAAATCGTTGTTCGTGGACATTTGCAATGACAGAAGTTCAAACCTGCACAGAATGTTGTGTGTGAACCAGTAGAGTTTGCGCACGGCACAAGTCGCTTTGTATTTGTTTGCTGAAGCACAAAAACCAAGAACACTTTTTCTGGTCAAAAAATTTACTGTTTCTGTGTTGAACTAGAATACAATAACGTTGACCACAAAAACAAGATCATTCGAGTTTTCCTGCACCTACCCACTGAACAGCGGGCGCATCGCCGACATTCGAAGGATTTTATTACAGCCAGAATAACTAAGGTAGCCAGCTAACTACGACATAATAGTCCGTGCCGACGGCCCGGGATGTGCGTGACGTGTTTCTTTTATTTACCAGCAAGCGTTCCCGTTGTTGTCACAGTGGGTTGGTCTCATTTTCTGTTCGGAGAAACTGGTCTCGTTTTATTTTATTTAAAGGACTAAACCGCTTTCTTTGAAACATGGCGGCCCTGTAACCGTTTTGAACCAGAGACAACAGAGCAATCAGTTTTTATTGTTTTGTTGAGCAACCTACAAACCACACATTCCTGTTGCAGAACGGCTCAAAGAAAGCTGTTTCCAATAGTCTTGATCGAGTTGTTTCGTCCCTGATATTCATATGTTGAAAAATATCAAACTTGATAACAAACTATTATCATTTTTTTAAGTTCTGCGACTGAATGCGTGTGCAGACGTGGAAAGAAAACTAGTTTCAATCTTTATGTGGGAATTGAAAGTCACCTAAGGGACTCTGCCCTATAGGGGACTCGGATCATCCACTTTGCCAATTTTGAATTCCCGCGTCATCTATGAAACTGTTTACCTATCTATGCGCGCATTGAGTTGCGGGACCAAAATAAAAGATCATACGTAAATTTGAAATCTGCGTGTTTCTGAGAACCAAACTGACCGAAAAAACACTCCTTGAAAAATTATTCCGAGGACCCTTTTTACAGATTTCTCAGGTGGTAATCAACACACAAATTAAACCAATCAACGTACAGCTCGAAAAAGTTGACTAACTGCGTTGTCGATGTTGCATATGGCCAAAAAAAGTTTTCTGCTGTGCGTCTGGTGTGCGGAAACACTCTCACGGTCGTTTGACATATCAAATTTGATATCGATGTCAATTTTAATATTTTCTGTGTGCTAAAAGGAACAGCTGCTCCCGTTAGGTTACGTAGCAATCGCTAAATTCTTTTTTAGCTGAAGACACAAAGCAGACGAACTAGCGCAGTCAGTATGAAATTGAACTGAACACAATTCTATTCGTGTTGTAAATATTCGTGTCGGTCAAAACAAACGCATGGGGCGGTCAATTGTTATTTTATTCAACAGCAATATAAAAACGATTAAAAAAGTTAACGGGCACTTGTTGAGAACGATAAAAAACGCAAACGAAAAACTCGTAGTCTGCTTATTATACACCTGCGAGCTGGGCAGACGTTGGTATTCAATAAATTCAAAAATTCCAAAGCGAGGGGGCGTTGGTTTGATGGCGTTGTCAATTTCAGCGCCAACTGGCGTGACATCATACGCCAATACCAATCCAATTGACGCTTCAAATCCGAACTCCTTCACTACATACAGTATGGCTGAATAAATAAAGCAGTCCATCAAGGAGGGATCAGTCGCAGACTAGGAGTTGTCGTTTTCAAAAATACCAACATAATTCCCAATCATGTATGCAAAAGAGAAACAATGGGCAGAAAAGCACGAATAATCAGTTAGTTTAAAAAAACAAGTCGAATTTGGCACACAATTGGGTTTTCGAAACGGTTCTATCTTTCATTCAAATTTCGCGCGCTTCTTGCACCCTGAAAAAAGCTGCCATGTTTACTCAACCATTCCGTACTATTGCGTCAAACAAGTTCTAATAAGCAGACTGCATGTGAATTGCAATAGGTATTATCAATTTTTTAAGTTCTGCGACCGAATGCGTGTGCAGACATGGAAAGGAAACTAGTGACAATTCTAGACACTGTACAAATCTTTATGTGACAATTCAAAGTTGCCTAAGTGACTCGGCCCTATGTAGGGAACTCGAATAACTTTACCAATTTTGAATTCCCGCGTCATGCATGAGACTGCTTACCCATCTATGCGCGCATTGAGTTGTGGGACAAAAATAAAAGATCATACATACACGCATTGTACCACTATGGATTCGGATCATTTGAAGGCAGACAGATCGTGCAGATCTTGATGTTGAAATCTGCATGACATTTCTTAATCAGAGCATGGAGCGTATTTCCAAATACGTCCCATCGTTTCTCGGGCGGCACTTCGTACAACTCGTAGCAATAGCGCATGTTAATGATGCAATTGATTGTTGATTCTGATTGGTCTGTGGTGTGGAGAAGCAACGTGAAATGCGGTTAATGTTACAGGCAAAGCGAACACAAGCCGAGTTGTTGTTTGTCAAATACCCAAGAACAGCACCGAATTGCGGCAAGTTTGTCGTGACGCAAAGAGCTCGGCAATTCCGGCGGTACTGGGCGGCCGCACGGTCGAACACGCGGTCCTGAAGGGCACTCGGGGTGCGCAGGAAATCCTGGCAGTCCCGTTTTTGTATTTGAATTTTCAGCTCGCTCGCGTTCAAATGGGCATCTGAAAAAATCGTGTTTCTGAAGAATACGACATCACGTATAAACGTTCCAGACAATCTTTACTGAAAACTGCAAACCATTGCCAAACATTTTATAAAACAAAAGAACGGCTCATCTAGAGCGTTTAGAGCCGGTTTGTTTGCTAAAATGTTTAGAAATGGCTTTCTGTGTATAGTTTCCTCAGGGCTCAGACTATTTTCTCATTAGAAATGGACCAGGTACCAGAAATGCGTGACGTCGTTCTGGAGATTACTTTTTGCAGCCAACTAGAAAAAAACTCTCATAACGCCCATCGAGTTTTTGTTGGCGCAATGCCTGACGACAACATTCGATCTCGCTTCGAAGTCACTCGATACCTCCCGAGTGCTCCACTCATTGAGTGCAATGCACTGCAGGACGAGAATATCGAGAAAAAAACTAAAAGCTGTTTCCACAAATAGTTCGCCTCTCTTTCTCTACGCATTCGACTGAAAACGGGCCAAAATCGACTGGTCTCACCCATTTGTGCGTCATACGGGCCAAATTCGTAGTTGAAGTGGTCGGCCGCCACTGAAATAAAAACACAAAAATACCGATGTGTGAGGTTCATTTTTCTTTGAAAGGAAGTCACCAGTACACCAATACACCTAACCAACTGGCGAGAGCACCATTAGGACACAGGCCAAGAAGATCTGCTTCATGTCGTTCAATATCATAATTTTTTCAACAGAAAGTTGATGACTTCGAATGGATGAAGAAGCAGCAATACGAATGAAAGCCGAACTAAACAGGTACAATGTGTTCATGATGAGACGTTATTCCCCAGGTTTGCTTGAATTTACAGTATTCACCACTGCAATTTCTATTCTTGGATACAATCGCGCTCTTCCCACCAGACATCTGTGCGTTCGCAGCCGACGTCCTCTGGATCATCTTTATAGTTTTTTTCTGTGCTTCTTTTACCGGACTGCGATTTGTAAAAAAATTTGCGGGTTGTATTACGGTCGGTATTTTTTCATGATAGCACTCTCGTTGATCCAGAGATTTTTGTTTTGCTTTTTTTGTCGCACGAAATATCCTAGGTGTTTGTGTTGATGAATGTTTGGATTTTTAATTGATAAAACTGTGATTTATGAAATGCAAATGCAAAACCAAAATGAAACCAAAAATAAAAAAGTAAATTTTAATTTTAAAGGCGAATTTTTATTTTTTTCAGAAAAAAGAACAACCGACGGCGACGCGACGGTGCGGTGTTGCGCTCTGGCTGGACGCTCGAAAATGAATATTCGTTTGAAAACCAGTTGCTTTTTAAATTTTCTCTGTAAAATTCATGAGAAACAAAATTTTCAATCAAAAATCAAAAACACAACAACATTTTTTAGTTATCGTCGTTCGTTGCTGTCGTCGTCGTTTTTTTTCGGAAAATTTAAATGATTTTGTGCTTTTGGAAACAGCTGCTTTCAGATTTTCTGCCTCTTTGAACTGTTTACAATTGTACAGGCAATTTGTTTCAGTTAGGGTTGTTAAAAAAAACAAAAATCGTCATTTTTGTTTTTTTTTGATTGAAAAAAAATTTCAAAAATCAAAGTTGTGCTAAATCAATCAGGGAGTCCGAAGAACCACATATGATATGCAAGCGCCTCCCGAATGACTCCCGTATGGCGGAACTTTGCAGATTTTGTTTTGGTGACCTCAATTACCCCTTTTCCAAACCGTCACCATGCCTCTTCTTGTGTTTTGTGGTTTTTGACCTCCAAAACGTCACTAATTGTCCCCAGCTAAACTAATGCTAAAGTGAAGACAAACATACCGCCTTGAAATTCGATCAATTCTTCTGATGGTGTCGCGACGACACGACACGAAGCAGCAAGCAACCAGACAACGTAGCGCTTGCAAACGGAGCAGCGAGCACAATCGGACGCTCTGCGAGGCGAATCGTCACCTTATCTGCATCGGAAATGGCAGGCCAAGCTTTGGGACGCTCAAAAACTTCATCGCAGATGTTGTCGTAGCCTAAAATCAGTCGGTAAAACGGCCCAAAATCGACTGCTAAAGGTTTTACGAGGTATAATCAAAGAAAATTTTTGTTGAACTTTCGAAAAATTTTGCCAAAATTGAGGTTTTCAGAGCATATTAGAGGAAAATTTTTCGAATTTTTTTTTAAATCGGCATTTTTGTTTTTTTTTAATCACTTTTTTGAAAAATTTTTTTTATTTTTGTTTAACAACCCTAGTTTCAGTTTGAAATTGTGAACAGCAGTTTTCATGGCCAAATTTTTCACATTTGTCCATAGTTGTTCCAGAGCCGAGGGGTTGGGGTGGGGGGGGGGCGATATAGATAGCTGGAGCAAATTTTCCAGATAGATAGAGATAGATAGCTGGAAAATTTTTGGGGGGGGGGGGCATGTGACTTTGTTGGGTGTTTTGTTTTGTTGTTTTGTTTGGGGGGTGTGGTTGTTGGGTGTTTTTTTGGGGGGGGGTGCGGTCAAAATTTTGAAATTTGATAGATAGATAGCTAAAATGCCAAAAAGCTATAAAAACAGCAAAATAATGCTAAAAATACACTAAAAATCAAGAAAAACGTGTATTTTACCTAAAATTAGCAAAATTTTCAAGAATAACGAACAAAAATGGTCAATTTTGGTCAAAAATTGACTCATTTCATGTTTTCGAAGACAAAAATTTTCAGATAGATAGCTGGCTAAAATTTTTTTTGGATAGATAATAGCTGAGCCGAAAAAAACCTGTCTGATAGAGATAGATTCGAAAAAATTTTGTGGGGGGGGGCGGCCGGCAGAACAACTATGCATTTGTCACCATCGTCATCGTCGTCGTGTGTGTGTTGTCTCGTCCGTCGTCGTTCTTTTTTCTGAAAAAATATGCCCCCGCCTCGCCTCGCCTCGCGGGCGCGCCCCCATAGTTGTTCAAAAAAATTTTCGAATCTGTATATCGCCTCGCCCCCCCCCCAAACCCCCAGCTCAGCTCTGGTCTCTGGAACAATTATGCCTCACCTCGCCCCCTCACCTCACCCCTCCCAACATAACAAAGTGCAGCACTATTTGACCACCAAGCTTTTATGAAATGACCCCAGAAGGAACGCAGTAGAAGAATGCAAGCTCCGCTAATAACCGGTGAATACAAATAATACCAACCCGAACCACCAACCGCCGGAAAGCGGAAGGAAACAGTCTGAGTGGTGCAATTGTGCGCAACACCGTGATAAATGGCATCGCCGCCATTGTTCAACAAAACACACGCAGACGCAATGGACACAAATGCTGCTCGTTCGGATGACGGTCTCCTTTGCAAAGTTTGCGAAAAGACGTTCAACAGTATTTTGGTACGTTTTTATGAAGCAGAAGATGAGAACGTCTCAAATTCATTTCGATAAATTCATCATCCAATCATGAAGTTTATTCTGTTTGTATGAAGTCTTGTGTTGAGAGGAGGGTGTGTCGGTGGAGGGTGGTCATTTGTCATGCAATCTCACGATAACACAGCACGCAGCACCACAAAAAGTGGATCTGATTGTCGTTTCATCACTTCAAGGAGCGCGACTGCCATTCGTGGTCGATGGCACATCACGTGAAACTGTCGAGGCAGTCAATGGACAACTATCAGCCAGTGAACCACCTGTGCAAGTTGTGCCGTTATGAGTGCGTTTCATTGGTGAACGACGGAAGCGCAACTTGAATAATGTGTCTTGCTTGAAACCACATAAATCTATTAAATTCACTTTTTTCAAATGGTGTTTAGGAGCGATCATTTGGTAGACTTCTTCAAACATCTTGAATCAAAAGAACACAAGGATAAGGAAACGTTTTGGGTTGGTTTTGTGTTGACTTGTCCGTTTTTCGATCGTATCTTGCGCTTTTTATTTTGAACGCGGCAGAAGCCGTGCTGGTGAGTGGTGACTGATGGTGGCCATCAGTTTCAGCTTTCGGACTGCCGTTCCAAAGCATGACGAGAGGAGCGAAATTCATCTGTGCACTTTTATCCTGTACGCTTGTTCTTGCAGACGCAGGTGCCTGCGATCAGCGGTCGCCCACCGCCGGCGCTTGTGCGCCCGCCATCGTTCGCGTCGAGTGCAGCTTTGTTCGCTCGCCCCAACCGACCGCTGTTGTCCACCCGATCGCCGTTGCCGTTGCCCACATTCGGCCGCTTCTGTCCGCCGACGTGCGTCGCCGCTTCTGGGCGGCCGCTGCTGACGGCGCCGGCTGCTCCAGTTGCTCAGTCGCCGTTGCTGCGCACACGTGTCCAATCAAACCCGTTGTTCGTTGTGATCGTTTTCGTTTCGCAACGTCGCTTATTCGGAAAAACGAAATTTCAACAAATAAATCGTTGTTTCATTCAGTGCCCCACTGCGGCCGTGTCCTGCGCCGCCCGTGCCCTTACAATTTCGACTGTCACCGCCGTCGTGTGCGGTTGTGCGACCCAACGGCGGCGGCGGCAGCGAACAAACGCGTCTGTTTCGTTGCGATTCGCCGCAAACGACCGCAGATGCAACCGTGCAACCGGGTTTGTTGGCGAACTTTGGTTGCTAGTCACCATTAGACGTAATTTTTTTTGACAAACGTGAACAATTTTCCGTTGGTGTTGGTGGTTTTGTTTTCCTGGGGCCAGTTATCAACTGATGGGATCGAGTTTTATTCAACGATTTCAAATGCAGCTCATTGCAGCCATCTCAACAGCGTCGACAGTGAAGTCGTCAACAGTTGTGTCACCTTCCCACAAAAATGAGCGATCTGGAACTCGAACGGTAACAGTGGCGAAGAAGTCGACGGGACGACGGTTGGTTAGATTGGATCGCGTCGTCGACCACTCCGAACGTCCGATGAGCCTTCGCCCTCGCACTCCAACCTTGAACGGCGACGCACCTTGCAAGCCACAAATAGAAGCGAACAAAACGAAGCAGCAGGCGACGACGAAAACCGACAGGAAACGGTGGCTTTTTCTGTTTCTGGCTTGTGTAACAATTTCATTTCTCGTCTTGACGTCTTGTTGTGAACGGTTTTGCATTTTTATTCCAGCAAACGTGCGAACAAGACAACCGGCAGTCCAACGTCGAGCCAACGTGCGAAATTGAATCGTTCAAGCGCACCGGAGGTGGAGAAGTGCAGCTCAGTTGCGAGTGTGTCCGGTGTTGCTGCTGCGGCCGACGCTAAAAACAACGCTGCCACTCCGCCATCGGCGTCGCCAGTTCAGCGTTCCGTTCACTCAAATGAACCAGCGGACGTTCGGTGTGTTTTTCGTCAATGTCAACCAGCTTCAAAACGTTTTTTCATTCGCAGTGACATTCTGTTTACTCTGAAACAACGCAGGAAGCAACTGGCGGCGCTCGGTCTAAAGCCGTACGTGCAGGCGAACGAGGACGAGATCGACTTGGAGGCGTCCGTTCAGCACATCGAACAGCAATTGGCCCTGCTGACGGAGCGCGCTTCGTTCGCAGTGAAACAATTGCGCAGTCGACTGTTAGTGGGCGGAGGGGGGGGGGGCACGGTGGCGCACCAGTGTCCGATGTCTCTATCCGGCGCGCTTGTTTTTTATTGACATGATTCAGGGCAAAGTTGAGAAAATGAAAGGGTGCTTGGAAAAGGAACTACATAGATGATTGATGCTGCACTGGTCATCATTGCCACTGCCCAGTCCACAAACGCACCACAACTGCAATAGTTTTGTTTGGATAGGTGATATTAAACTGGCAATTTTGGATGATTATTAAACTATAGACTATTAAACAATATTAAACTGTGGTAAAAGTAGGCAGCCGCGTGTGGTGTCTTGTTTTAGTGTTGTTGTGTTTAGGGTTGAAAAAAACCGTATTTTTCAAGTCGCGGTAAAAAAACCGGTATTTTTACCGTTTTTTACCGGTAAAAAACGGGAAAAAAACGGAGTATTATTTGGTGGGAATTGTTGAAAACCAATGGTACGAAGACTACAATCGTACAACAAGTTACGAGTTGTTGAAGTTAGTCTTTCGTGACAAAACACAACCCACAAGTGTGTTTTTTGCCAATGTAACAGAAACCATGATTCTGACAGGCTTTTGAACATGAAATTCAATAAAATACAGCTTCGAACAATTGACCAAGGCATATGTATGTTTATTCTTTGGTATGGTCACAATCACAACCGGAAATCTGGTCACAAGCTCAATCACAGTACCACTTTTTGTAGCTGAGAAAGAAAGACATGTATGGATGTGTACGGACCAGAACCGTGCGACGGTGTTGTGAAACGTGGTGCAGATGCCGCAAGTAAAATTTGCGGCAGATTCACCTATTTTGCGGCATCTTCATCGTATTCCTACACACCGTTTTTTATACACACCTAAATTCCGTTTTTGCGGCACCAATGGACGGTCGACTGGTATAAAATTTTCTCGAATAATATCCTGTTTTATTCGTGGCATTTATGTTGTTTCTTGCAGTCAGGTTGCTTTCTAAAAAATATTTCACTTGCGACGCGCCAGTTGCACTGAAACACGAAAGACGAAATTCTGGCGTTCACGGCCAATTCGATAGGGAAAGGGTGTTTGGCTTGGTGGTCCGCTCCCATGACGAAAGAAAGGCAAAAGCCAAAGTCATCACCCAGTCAGGATACAAAAAGAAAATCCGAATTTTTCACTCAGGACTCAGCGCATACACAAGCACACGAAAAACAAGAAAACAAAATACTGCTTTTCTGTGTTGCCCGCAGGTTCTTGTTTTCGTCGGGTCGGGGTCGGGCACACTTGATGTTGGTACCATTAAGTGCAAAACTATGACCAAAAACAAAGGAAACACAATGAAAAAATTTCACGTCAAAAATTGAAAAAAAAACCGGGAAAAACGAAAAAACGGGAAAAATACCTGGTTGTTTTCCCGTTTTTTTCAGGACCCCATTTTTAGCCTCCGTAAAAAAACGCGTAATAAAACGCGTTTTTTACCGGTAAAAAACCGGTATTTTTACTTTTTCAACCCTAGTTGTGTTGCTCGTTCAAAGCAGACGTGTCGCTCTGTAGCATGTGAGGGGGAGGGGCTTGTTGATCTGTTTCCTACTCGGCTGCTTTATGCAGTTGGGATTTATGAATTTGGCAGTTGGATTAAAGTTGGTATAGGCGATAGTCACTGATATATGAGGACTGCGATTTATTGTAAAATGTCTTTTTAGTAGTTCACAGCAGCTGAAAGTCATATCTTTCAGAAGAATATCCAGCATTGATTGACAAATTTAGTTTTTTTTTCAGAAACGCGATATTGAAGCATCCAGTTCCCGCGCGCGCGAAGTTTATTGCTGACCGCCTGCGTTACCTCGTTGACGGGCTTGTTGGCCTGCCGCAATTGGAGCAATCGGAAGAGTTAGACGTTGTGCTTTGGCGTGTTTCAGCACAATTTTTTTGCAACTTCAAACTGTTGGCCTCGTCTTAAAACAGTGCATTCTGTTGTTTTAAATGCATTGCTGTGGCACAGTTGCACAGACAAACACACAGGCACAACAAACGCGGACACGCGCGCTGCTGTGATATCGTGTGTGGTGTGCCTGTGTGTTTGTTTGTGGCTGTTCATCATGACTGTTTTTGTAACCGAGTGCACAGTCTTCCTACTAGCACTTTACAACGGCACGTTCCATGACATTTTGTTCTGACATCTGCTGCTGCAGGAATCGCGCTTTGGAACTGGAACGATTCCGTTTGCTTTCTCTGACGGTGGCGCAAGGAAAACAGCAGGCCGCACAGGAAGCCAGGTGATTAACTGGACTGGACTTCACTTTTTGTAAGGGGTTGGAAGAAACGTTTAGAAATCTTTCAGGAGGTTTATGAAAGTTTTATGAAAGTAAACATTGGCATGATTTCTGGAGTCTCCAATCTTGCATTTTTTAATACAATCTTCTTGCCAATCAAATCTCGAAGCTTTTAGCAGGATCTCCCATTTGCATCAACTGTCTGCAAATTTATCCAAGTCATTACGGCTGGCTGCCAAGAACGGATGCGTTATCACATCAGAAGTCCGGCAGCAATTGTCAGTTTTTTTTAATTTTTGTGTCTCCATGGTTATTTAAAAATGGTAGTGATTCAAATTTGTTTTTTTTGCAGTCACAATGAAACTTCGAGCGAGCGAGGTTCATCCTTGGCTACAAATTTTTACCGCTATTTCAAGTGCTACATCGCAAAGGTTTTTCAACCGAACGAAACGCGCAGGTAGATTTGGATTGTTTCCTGATCAATTTTAGCGTAAAAGGAGTGGTTGACACAGGAGTACTTTTGAGTTGTTTTTGAACGAAACCGAGTAATCATTTGAACTATATTGTGATAGAGTTCGAGCAAGTTTCATGTATTGAAATTCTAGTGAACTATTCTGTTCATCAGTTTGACGATTTGTGCTGTTTCAGCGAGCAACTGAGGAGTTGGAATGTCTTTCATCAGTATTTGGTTGATAACGCAGCGTCCGATAATAAAAAAAGAATCAAATCGCTCGCTCATTCGTTCAAACGCCAGGTCAATGGTGACGGTACTGATCTTGAACGTGCGCTGCCACAAGCGGGATCGCAGCCGCCGAAACAGAAGACCGCAGAATCAGTTGAATTCACCACGGCAACTGCAACAGTGGTAACAGTGTTTGTCTGTCTTTAGCCCAATTGTTTTCATTGTCGAGTTTATATCGAAACAAGAAACCATGCGCTGTTCGTTCTGCAGGCCGCAAGCTCTTCCAGCACCAGCACCGTCTCCACGACCACCTCCACCACGCCGACCGTGTTGCCCTGCAGCCCGACCACTCAACTACGAAAGTCGCTCATGTCAAAAGTGCGAGAACGGTTTCAGTTTTGTCACTCAAAAGAGATTAGATTGTGTTGGAAATTTCGTTCGAAACAAATGGAGAACGTTGGGAAATCAGCGAAATGACATGAATGAATGACCGAAAAGAAGTGCACTGGGTTCATGTGTAAGGAACGCCGTTGGGAACAGCTGGCGCGTCGGCCGGGCGCACTTGCACAGACGACGCCCAGCGTGAGCATGCAGCTCGCGAAGCAGCGCACGCACAAGTACAAGCTGATCGCGACCAAACGGGCGCGCGTCACGCCGTCGCCCACTGCCGCCGAGAATGGCACGTTGTGGGGCTGATGTTGCGCTCGGTTTTGCGTGTTGTCTGTCTGTTTTGGCTCTGTGACTCATTTCGTTTCGACTCAGACGTCGAACGGAAATCAATTTCATGATTGATATGACGTTTCAAAAATTGCCCAAGAAACCCAGTCGAATCTCAGAAACTCGGATCACTTGACTCGGCCGATTTTGAATTCCAGTGTTACGCCTGAACTGCTTTGCCGTCTGTGCGCGCATTGAGTAGCAGAGCCGACAGAAAACATAATAATTCTTGATCAGCTTGGTTAATCGGTATCCTCTTTCTCTGATATTCAATCATTTCTGAAATGATCGCCCCTTGTTTTTTTAGTCGCTTCCCCAGCAACGAATGACGCCGCTGCGCTCAGCGATTCGGAATCGCCGGTAGAGAAGATTCGAATCAAAAGTTTCATCGTACCGTCAAAGAGTTCGAGTTCGAGTTCAACAATAGTCATTTCGGATTCGGATTCGGTGGCCAGTTACAAAGACGATGTGACGGCGGAAGTGGAACGCGCCATCGCTGACATGGAGGCGCAACAGCAGCAGCAGTGCTGTCGGACTGAGCAAACGCAGCAATCGGTGGGTTGTGGCCGTGTGGTGACTTTGGGAAAAAGGCGTCACAACTTGCTTGAATCTGCGAATAAATAGACCATCACATGTGTGGAATGAAAGTTCTCAATAAATTAAAATTATCAGGAAGCTGTCTGTTGGAAATGGGTTTCCGAACTACATGCTGTTCAAACAGTTTTTGTCGGAGTTTCCTGCTTTTTAGCGAACTAAAATGCAATTGAATGGAAAATGTTTTGCGTATTGCGTTTGCTTGAAAACCACTTGTCTGTCGAGCCATTCGAAAAAGCCTGCACACACAACGGTTTTTGGAACGGGTGTTTTCTTTTTGCAGGAACGAGCGAGCGGCGCTTCAATTGGCAGTGAGCGTTCCGCAGTCGAACCGAGAGCGACGGCGTCTGCTGCCAGCAATGGCGCCGTTTGTGAAGCGAACCAGAAACTGCAAAAGCAAAACGAGGCCACGGCTGAAAACGCGCAGAGGGCAAACCAAAGCACCGCTGCTTATGCCAGTGCAAATGTTCGTATTGTTTTCATTTGTTTCTTCTGTCTTGTCTTGACTAGTTGATGCTTCAGACCCGATCAGGAAATTTGTTGTGAATCACGAGTCAATCAATCGTATTTAGTACGGTCGAAACTCGGAAACATGCACATTCTGGCCGTTGAATCTGACAGAACCTTTGATTGTATAGTATTGAACTGCTTTGACTAATCAGGGGACGGAATTCAAAAAGAGCCAATCAAGCAGCTGACTGCTGATTGCCTAAACACGTGCATTCATTCATTTTTTTGTCAGTCGGCCGCCATGCTGGCGTTGGTGGAGGTGTGTCGTCAGGAGCAGTCGGTGCATCACGAGCTGCAAGCGACCAACGCCAACATTCTGCGACTCAGCGGTCTGCTGCAGGACGCGTTGGACACAAAGGATCGAGTTCGTCTTACTCACCCTGCATAATTTCGTTACTGCGAAACTGTAAAACTGTAGTCTGTGTGCGCGCATAGTTGTTCCAGAGCCGAGGGGTTGGGGGGGTGGCGATATAGATAGCTGGAGCAAATTTTCCAGATAGATAGCTGGAAAATTTTTTTTTTGGGGGGGGGGGCATGTGACTTTGGGGGGAGCGGTCAAAATTTTGGAAGTTGGATAGATAGATAGCTAAAACACTGAAAAGCGATAAAAACAGCTATATAATGCTTAAAATACACTATAAATTAAGTAAACACGTATTTTACCTAAAATTAACGAAATTTTCAAGAATTTCGAGCAAAAAAGATCAATTTTGGTCAAAATATTGACTCATTTTATGTCTTCGAAGACAAAAATTTTCAGATAGATAGCTGGCTGAGAAATTTTTTTAGATAGATAATAGCTGAGCCGAAAAAAACCTGTTTGATAGAGATAGATTCGAATTTTTTTTTACAACTATGTGTGCGTGCATTCTGGCCAGCTGATTGGCCGCGCGTCAAGCTGAGCAGCACCAATCCGGCAGTGCAGTCAAAAGCAGCCAATCAGCAGCTGCTTGTCTATGATTGTGCAGGTCAGCTGAGAAGTCAGTGATCATATTCTAGCGTTTCGTGTTGTTTTGTTGCAGCTGATGCTTGCTGCCGGTGAACTGCAGCATGAGAAGCAAACGTTGCTGCGTCGATGCGAATCGGCCGCTGCCGAGTGCATGCCACACGACCATGCACAGTCATAAAGTATGTCGCGTTTGCCTCAGTGGTTTCACGTTTCGTTTCGCATGGAAGATCTGGAAGTGTGGAGCTGTTTGTTTTGCAAAATATTGGTGTGCAAAATACTGGAGAAGTTTTCCTAGCTGTGTTTGTTTGTCCTAGTTGTGGTTTCGTAATTGTTGACTTCATTATCATTGACTTTCATTATCGTGCGGGTTGTTTGTATTCTGTTTTGATGCCGTTGATTACTTCACTAGTCTTAGTTCGTGTTAGATATAATGCTCAATCTGATTGATAACGTGATAACCTCTATTACATCTGGAGAAGGAACTTCATCTTTGTGGTGCTTTTTGTACTGTATATTTGAAATGGAAAATGCGGTCTAATATTGTCATGGTAGAACAAAGTTCAATGACAGAATAGACCAGTATCCTAATTTGTAGCGTTATTCTGGTGGCTTTTCCCTTTTTCTTTCTAAAAACGGGAAATTTTATAGTCGAATATCAAGACATATCCACGAAGCAAGGTTTATTGCAAACCGCCTGAAAACAAGAACGAACAAACAAATACATGCCAGTTGTTAGCAATTATAAAACACAATGGGTTTTTTGAAAAGTTTTGTTATGGAATCCTACAACGCGGCCAGAAAAAAAACATTTTTTGTTTTCGTTTCCAGAACGCTTCCTGACATTCTCACGCTTTCGTCCCGCAAGCGGCTATTGTAAAGTTTAATGTAAGCTGGATTGGATGGTGAAATAAGGTGGTTTGCGTTATTGTATAACGGTCGGTTGTGTGTGTGTGTGATGTATCGTGGTGCGATTGTATGACCGAAACTGGACATCCAGTTCCGAGTTCATGCGCGAACCGAGGTTAGATCGTGTCAAAACCAGATTCAATGCAAGAAATGTGTTTAACGATATGCAAACCACCAGAGAATGACACATGGGTTTTAGTAGATTCGTACAGAGACAACAGTGTAGCTAATCAGAAATTGGAACTGGGCAAGATATCAATTGGTTGATGTCTAGTTTCAAAGCACACATAGGTCATTATCATGGTTTCACGGTACTCAGTCGCTTCTGGCACATGTCAGGGAAGAGGTTGAGGTTGTCGCATGACCAGTGGCACATCACCGGTATTTGTTGGTCGCAGCGACCGACGCGCAACCATCCAGTGGCGAGTGACAAATGCGTGCACAATAGTGGTAGCCGTAGCGGTGACTACGGGTGCGAAATTCTCATGAGTTTTGGCTTGGTATTTCAAAAAATTACTAGCTGCTGAGTGCTGATACTGACGCATAAAATTGTTTCACAAAAGCAGTACAGTATATTTCTTTAAACCTGTCAGTTTTTTTGCAGCAGAATACAGTACCCGCGGAAGCTTTTTTAATTGACGAAGAGTGGAATGAACCGGAATCGGCGTTATTGGTCGGAAACTTAAACACCATTTGTGACGATTTGTCATTTTTGTAACCCGATCCCGTTTTTAATTTTTTTGCGCTGGCTCTGTATTAGTATTTTGCTAAAAAGGTGACAGGTTTAAAAATATAGTGTAGTACTGTTATCAATTTTTTTAAATTCTGCTACTCAATGGGTTTGCTTGCAGACGTGAAAGGAATCGTGAAAGTTTCAATATTTTTGTGGCAGCCCAAGTGACTCGGCCCACTTTTGGGGCTCAGATCGGCTTGCCAATTTTGAATTCCCGCGTCATGCATAAAACTGTTTACCTTCTCTATCTATGCGCGCATTGAGTCTCGTGACCAAAATAAAAGATCACGCTTGACACCAGCAACTCACCTCTCGCTTCTGACGTCGTGGCCGCATGCGGCGACGTCGTTTCATTCGCCTCAGTCTCAGTCTCCGTCTCCTGCGCCGTTCTATTTCTTCGGGACTCAGCGTTGCGGCGGCGCCTGTGCGTGTGCTGAATGGTGTTACTCTTGACACGATTCTTTACAGATTTGTCAACGAGCTGACTCTAATTGCGAACGGATTTGCGAACTTCGGGGGAATTTACGAAGCAGTATTTAGTGACCGCGTAGCTACATTGTATATGTGTTTAACACAGCTACGCGTCCCTAACTACTGTTTCATGAATGCCGCTTTACGTTTCGTTGTTGCACGTGTCGGTGGCATTGTTATTTGGGGCTCGCTCGTTGGCGCTTCCCGTGGCGCGTTCGGTGGTGTTTCCGTCTTGCCTTCGAAATCGCTTAAACGACGAGTCGTTGCTGTTTGCGGCGCACTCTCATTCGCTCCACCTCCTAACTGGTACTTCGAACGGTCTGAAACAGCTCGTAATCTGTTTTTTTTCTGGATGGCAGGCATTTTGCAGTGTGAAAGAACTCCGCTCTCCCGGTCAAGCAGTATTGTCACTGTTCAAAACGTTCGCTGTTCCATGTCACTGGCCTTCTACGCTGAACACATATTGTATCCTTTCGACCGGCGTCCCATCGTTCATGACCCAGCCGCCCCCTGCTGCCTGGTGCACTCCTGTCCACCAATTGACACTCGTCGAAACGAACTGGCGAAAATGTGCTGCAACAAAGAACGACACGTTTTATGTTCTCTCCCAAAAGTTTCGCCTGTTTTCACTGTTGTTTTTTTACAGCATAAAGTTCCATCAGCAGCTGTCTACCAAGCACTGCGTAGAATTCCGTCTGCGTTTGGAACGTCGTCGGCTGTCCTCCATGGTGCACGGATTTGCAAGTGGCCCATGCCTGTGACCATGATAGTTCGGCCTCATGAAACCCGTAACATTTTCCCGGTGTTACATCGTTAATGATCCCTGAATTGCAAGGGTTGTGTTTCTGTGTTCTTTGCCCGACAACATGGTTGATTTTGGTTTGTTCGGTTGGCATGTGTATCCAAAATTACTCACGGCTGCATTCAGCGACAGGCCGGTCGAAAGTCTGTGCTGCGATACAGGTGATCTGTCGGTTGACAAGGTAATAACCGTCGTAACAGTGAACGTTGACGGTCGTGTTCACAGAGACGCGTCCATTTTCGGCGCCACACGACTTCACGTAGCCGTTGATGACACGCAGTCTGCTCAAGTCGCAGTCTGAAACGACACGTTCACTGTGTGTGCTTTATGAATGTCAAGCCACTAAGCGCAATTAAAAAAACGTAGATACGCATTAAAGGTGCATTCATGAAGCAGCATTTAGTGACCGCGTCGCTATGTTTTAACACGGCTATGCGTCGTTAAATACTGTTTCATGAATGCCGCTTTAGTAAGCTGTGTCGCATTTACATCCGACGCATTTGAATGACGTCGTCGGAACACTCCAGCCGCGTCGGCTGCCCAGGCAGGTGTTGATGCTGACTCCGTTTGCGAGCCTGTGGTTGGCGTTGCACGTCACATGCGCCACCATGACTGACGTTGACTTCACGCTGTATGACACTTCACCATTCACCACCGTGAACTTCTCACAACCTGCGTGCGGCAACACTGTCGGCACAGAAGAACCAGCAACAAAAACAAAACTTTCCGTCGTTCTGCCTGATCAACGTTGCTTACAACGAGCCGTTTTATCAAAAATGCGCGTTTTCGGTGCAGAACGCTGCTTCACTGACCTGGGTCGCAGGTGGGCGGCGACGTGTGCCATTGGCCGTTTGGCGAGCAGCACATGTACGCACCACCACTCAGCAAGTAGCCCTCGGTGCAGCGTACTGTCAAGCACTCGCCGGCCAGCACGTGCGTTGATAACGGTGCAGCATTGGCAATCGAGGGCACTGCGCAACCTGCAATGCCAGCGTTCGCTAGCGTTGACATTCCGTTTAGAGTGGTGAGAACCGCAATTAACTGTCGCTGGTGCCACTTACGTGCCACGCATTTCCAGTCTTCAATGGCGCACTTTCTCGCGCCGCACAGCGTTCCGTTGCTGCATTGAAACCGGAGACCAGTTTCCCGTATTCGTCTCGTGGTGACGTCATACAGCACATACGGCGGCAAACAACTGATCACCACGTGTTCGCCGTTGGTGATCGGCCATTGGCCTTGGGAGATTTTTAATTCTCCGTTTTCGAGTATCGGTCTTGGACAGGCTGAAATGGTTTAGAGCCCCGCTCTGTTCGGTTCATTCAAGGTGAAGGTGGAAATAGAAAAACCGGAGCAGCTGACTTTTCTCACAGGTCGGCGCGTTCAGCCAACCGTCAGCGGCGCATTTCACATTGGCGTCACCAATCAACGTGTAGCCGTCGACGCAGTGCACGGTCACAATAGTGTTGATCACAAACAGGTCGCCGCCGTACGGCGTTGAGGGCACAACGTTGCCGTTTGGAATGGTCAATGGCGTGCAACCTGGAATGGCAGAGCGTGCCATTGATTTTATCACTGTCAATTCTGCAGTTCCGTGGCGCAAGTTTCTGCGGCACGTTTGTGCAGAAGTGTCAATGTGCCGTGGTTGCATTCCCTACCTTTCACGCACGCCAGCGTCCGACTCCAGGTGTTGTGTGCGACGCACGTTCGCACGCGGTGCACGACCGCCGTGTAGCCGCTGTTGCACGTCAACGTCTGTGTGCCCATCAGCAGGACGCGTTGATTGACGCTCATTGTGTACGTCACTTGTCCGTTTGGAATCTCGACCATTGGACAACCTGCACATGTTTCACAATCACCTCCGTTCACCATGTTCATCCACCGTTGTACCGCGTTAGCCTATTGTCTGTGCGCTCGGAAACTCGAGCCCCACCTAGGGGTGAATAGGCACTTAACGACAGAAAACTCGATGGGCGCTCTACTCAATGGCGTTCTCTACGCTTCTCAGGGTTAGCCCTGGCTAAAAACATCGCCCCAACAACAACAACGCAGCAAGCGACTAACTTGCACTGCACTTCACCGGACCACTGCATACGGAGCCCGTTTCGTCCGTGAACACCCAGGAGCCGTCTTGGCACATCGCATACATGGAGCTGTTCGCCACGTAGCCCTTCAATGTTAAAAATCACTTCAAAACACAAACGGAAGGTTTTGACGCCCCGCATGAGAACCACACGAATATTGTCCTCCAGGCGTTTTTGTTGGCCGAATCCTGGGAGAAACTGGGCGTTTAGCTATACACTAGTGCTGTGAAGCAAACCGCGCGCAGTATTTGCCTGCGAAACAGTCTGACATGCAGCACGTATTTCTGTACCCATAAGCCAGAACGTAACAACATGCTTAAACATGTATCTATGTACAATACCTGTTCACAAGCCAATGTGACGTTCTCTCCATGTGCTATAGTCTCCGTGGTTTTGCCGACGACAACGACGTTTTCCAGTTGCAGCGTACTTATTCGGCAAACTGCATGTCGGTTTCAGCGTTTTTTTTGTGTGAGGTTTTATTTTGTTGCAGTTGGTTAAGCACGTGCACGCTTTTCACCTGCCCTGCGATCATTTTTGACCCAAATGAAACAACGAGCTCCTCGAATTCTTTACGGAACGCGTTTGGGAATACAAATAACAATTTTTTATGAGTTAAACAGGTTTTACATTGATTTGCGATCAGGCAACCAAAGATGCTGAAAATCAAGGCCGTGTTTTCTTGTCTAATCCAAAGGCCGCAAAGCAAATGGAAACGAGCGTTGCTGTGTTTTTGGAGTTTGGAATACAAACTGAGTGACCTCTGTCACATCGCCCCAATTGACCCGGACTCCAACTGCCACTCGTGCAGACCATCCTGTCCGCACCGACACGACTCCGCCCCTCGTTGCAGGTCAACTGCACCGTGCCACCAACGAGCACGATACGCGTTAGGCCGAGTGTTGTGATGTTGCTAATTTGAACGGCGCCCCCATCAACAGTCGTTGCAAAGTCGACAACGCAATCTGGTGACGTTAAGAAATTGAGGAAGCTTGTGTCAGTGAACCATAGTTTCTGTTGCATTTATTGTTCCGCTGGACGCATTGAAAACTTATTGCTGCTTGGTGTATGCGTTTTTCGGAGGCTGAAGTGCCACGTTTTGCTACACTCACAGCGAACGCATTGCGGTGTCCGAGTGAACTCGAACTTGTTGTCAGCCGCGCAAATGCCACTGTCGTCGCCAGTGTTCGTGAATCCGTCGTCGCATTGAATGAATATGCGGTGTCCAATCGGTACCCATTGCCCGGTGGCACCAAAGTGTACTTGTGCGTTTGGTAAAGTGTACGTCGTATCACATCCTGAATATCATTTCCATATTGTATTCAGTAACTGCAGAGATAGCGATCATCGAAATGGGAATAGAGACAATCGAATCGAAACGATGTTCATGTTATAGTGACACCGTTCATATTTTCGGATATTAGCTAAAGCTAATGCAAGGGCTATTTGCTATAAGCTATGTGCAAACTCAATATTGGAACTTCAAAATCCGTTTTCTTCTTCTGACCTTGTTGGCATTCCAGCTGACCGTCACTAAAGATCCAGCTGCCGAACGTGCATTTGGCCGTTCCAGAGTCTTTCTGCACGCCATTCACTGTCATCTGGTATGGTGCGGTGCACGTAAAACTTTCAACTTGGCCGCATATAAATGTGCTCCCAGTTGTCTGCGCAATATGCGGAATTGGCGGCGGCCCACAGGCTGTGTTGATAAGAAGTCAAAGCTACGTTTTTGATCAAGGCATCGCAAAATGTAACATGCAGAACACAAATTGGTGGATAATACATTTTTGAAAAATGAAACTGACGTGCAATGCAAGTGTACGTGTTTTGAGAGTCCAACACGTCCGGTGTCCACCTGCTACTGATGCACTCGATTGACTGCAAAAATGAGTGTACAATTCGCATCAACTGTTGTTTCGAAGCAAAATCTAATCAATCACAATCGAACGATTTCATTGGTTGGTTTGCCGTCGCATTCGTGTGTCGTGTGGCCTGCATCGCATTTGATTTGCGCCTGGGTGCCGTTCCTCGGTGAGTCATCGCCAATGTATTGACCGTTGACTACTCGCACCTGTGGACAGGCTGGAACACAACCGATTATGAACATCACAGCTGTGGCTTATGGGTATGATGGAACGCCATGATGTTATGGAATGTTTACAATTACATTGTACTGTATATATAACGATTGAAGAAACTAACGACTTATGCAAATGTCTTTTCCCGCGCAATCCCAACTCCCTTGCCGGCACGTGCATGTTTCAATCTGAAGTGTGAATAAAATAGGACAGCCACTTAAACGACTGAATACAATCAGTTCACGAAATTAAGAAGAAAACATACATTTGCGTGGTAGTTCGAAAAACATGAAACTCGACAAGTCACGCCATCCTCATACAGGTCTGACAAGCAGCTGAGTGCTCCATTGTCAATTGGTAGATCGGGACAAACTGTGCGAAGGAAAGCTTTTCTTTTGTAAATGTAAATTTATTAATGTTATTCTCATGAGCATAGTCTTTGTTGAACTCATGTTCATTTTAATAGTTCTGCGAAAGCATTATGTCTAAAAAATCTTTTCGTACCGTTGACGCATTCGATTTGCTTGTCCCACACCCCGCCGGTGTCGCCAGGCCCCGCTATGCACGTAGCCTTCGGGCCTGGTTTTGGTTTCATGTTGTTCAGGCAAGTAACCGTGGCGACCGTGTTGACCGGGAAGTACTTCACTCGTACCTTCGCATACGGACAGACGTAGACAGGCGGATTCGCGTTGGCAACTTGAAGCGCACTGCAGGACGCTGTAGTGGAAGGAAGTGGTGCGATTTATGAAATTGCTTACGGCACCATTTATGTTGTTGATATTCCCATGTTTGCGTACATTATTATGGCATGTTATAAACATTGTCTGTTGAACTCACGTTCGCACGTGGTTTCGTTTTCGTTTTGTGACTGATCATTGTCCCAAGTGCCTCGCCAGCTCGGGCCACACTGGCATCGGTACCACGGCTCCATATTTATACATTCCAGACCCGGACTTGAACATGCTCCTTGCCAACATTCATTTACATCTGGAAAAAATTATTTTAAACTTTTTCTAAAACACCTGCATCCGCTGAAACACAATCTCAGAAGCCTACCAATGCAGTTCTGCGATCCGACGCCTTTGTAGCCGGCCTTGCAATGGCAGCCGTAGCGGGTTCCCGCGAAGCTGTTCTCGCGATCGTTTCGACAGAATGCGTACTCGTGACAGTTGTGTTGGCACAAATCGCATTCATGCTTGTCTACACATTGCAGTGTAAACCTATTATTTCTGTTGAATGTTTTTTACAGGGACTAACTAGGTCAACTTCGTACCAACACAAGTGAAATCGGAGTCGCCTTCGGCTCCGAGCCACTGTGTCACGTAGGACAGCATACATCGACAGCTCTCCTGGCCGTCTTCTCGCACATAACAGGACGCTTTGCCCTTCGCGTTCGGGTGTTTCTTATTGCATTTGGAAGATTTCTCTTTGTTTGCTAGCCTCCATCCGGGGTCTGACGGGCTCATGTTCGATGGGCATTGTTTGTCTGAATTGTAAAAATATGATTCATATTGTATGTCTTTATTAACATTAAAAACTGGGGAAGGGTTGGCAGGGGAAATATTGCTGAAAGGCAGTGCAGAAAACCGGCTTTACTGCAATTTTTGTTTTTTTGTTTGTTTTTAAGTTTCAATTGCTTGATTTCATTTTATTGTTGAACACAATGACAAATTACTTTGCTTATTGTGTCCGTACTGCGAATTCTGCAGCGAGTTACCATGGAATATCAGTTTCAGAGGGGACACTAATTTTCAATTTACAGTACGAAAGAGTGCTGAGAAGACAATCGCCAGTAACGCTGTTTTCCCCTTCTTGTATTTAAAAAAGTAAATTCTGCCGACCACATTGAAAACGCACAGTTTAACATTAGTTCACTCACAGCATTCAAAGCCGTCGCCCCAGAACGACTGATTTCTGCAGGTGCATTCTTTGCCGATCTCCTTGACCATGTGCGAGACACCTTCCTCCGGAATGCCACGGTCATCCGCTTGCGCGTACTTACTGCACGGTGGAATTTTGCCTTTGGTGCGACAGTAGTTTGTGGTTGTTTCCGACGGCCTCAGAGGCTCCGCAGCCTTTATGCCGCTACCGCCGAACAAGCCGCCCATGACACCAATACTCTTATATGTGTTTTTCTGCCGACGAATGCATTGACCTGCACGTGAACTCAGAGAGTGTTGTGCGATGAAATTATATGAAGGCACGAAACCACGGGAGCGCTGCATTCACCAACCGTCTTTGTAAGTGTAGCCTCGTTCGGTGCAGTTGCAACTGTGACCGTTGACGTCCGGAGGATCGTCCGCACAGACCGAGTTTTGGGGGCACACGTACTCACAGCGGGCGCACAGTGACACACCTGCCAGTGCGCGCCGCAAGAAATGAAGGTTTGAAAAGCCACAAGCGTTGACAGCAAAGTTGTCGCCAGTTTTAATAATAATAAAGATAGTTATAATAAGAAAACGTGCGTAACGACACGCGCAACAGGAATGCACTGCACCGGAATCGTGTGTGAAGCACTTACGTTCACATTTCTCCCCTTTTCGCTCCCAGCCGTCACGGCATGCACAATGCGGTTTCCCTTCAGCGTTCAATGTACATTGTTCGTTTTTGTCACACGCCACACTGTTTCTGGCGTTTTCGTCACATGGGCGATCTGCAGAGATCATACTAAACGTTTCCGATAAACCATTATACGACCACCACTCAGACGAAAATAAAAACGTCGTTTTCAGAATGTGCCGCTTACAACAGCGAAAGCCGGTGCCGATGGTCCCCTTCGGACAGATGCACTGGTAATCGTTGACGTTTGTCGGGTCGTACAGTTTCGTCGCGCCCTTCGCACAGTTCACGTCGCACAGCGGTTGGGCATCGCCTGTTTTTTAGGGCGGAAAGAAGTACTGCACCAAACTGAACTTGGCAAGCAACAGAAACAGAAAAGTTGATGTTGCACTGTTTACTACAGAACCTCTCGTTGTCGACACAGCAACGATGACGTTGAACGCCAACAAGACAGGCGACCGCATTCTTCGATCTATCCAGTGTGCGCCCATAGTTAGCCGGCTGTTTGAAGGACACAACTACAGTAGCGCACTGGTGGTCGGTGGTCGCTTTCGTATTCTTAATAGCTGCAGCCTGCAGTAGCACAAAGCATGGGAAAGACTGCGAAGGCATCGACACAAATGAATGGAACGGTAAAATAATAGAATCAAAACAGTTGATGATTTGTGCACAAAACGGCCATGTGAACCAGCAGATACAGTGTACTGTGAATAAAAACTTGAAAACGGATAACTACAAATGCAAACTGCATTTATTAGTCTTGTTATTTGTGGTGATTTGCGTTTGTGATTGTGGAAGTTTGCCTACTATGCTACCACGCATGAACTTTCGCATGCGTTTTTTGTGTTGTTTTTGTGCCATTTTTTCCCAGAAAAACTTCTCGTGGAATTAATCGGAGAACCCACACACCACAGGCAGTTGGTTATACCATTCGCTTGTTAGTCACACCCACACTCCAGTTCAATGACTGCTTTAATTTTCTGTTCCAATTGAGCTGAATAAATAATAAAACAAAGCTCCATCCTTCCGTTGCTTATGTTCCTTATAACCCCAATTTTTCTCACGAAAAACTTCCCACGGCGTAACCTAGTTACCCGTGTTCGGTATGGATGGAGATGTGTCTCTGTGTGTCACATGCTGTTCGGAGTTTTGATACAGTTTCTTGCTTTCCGCGAAATAAAATAATTGAATGAATGAAAAGGGTTATAGGGAAGAGTAAAATCTTTTATTCCACTCAGTTCAATTTCTTGGATAATGAACAATCATGTTTTATTCATACAACCACCATTGTACTGTATGTCCATGTATTTAGCAACTCATTTTGCTTGGGTGATGCGTGTGGAATTGCTTGTGCAGTGTGTTTGCGCTGCTGTACATTTATGTAGTTGCACTGCAACATTGTGTGGTGGAGCTTACCATGCACAAAACATAACATACATACAAGTGGAACCACGGACTGAAATTGATTTCGATTTCGTTTATTGCTGATACGGTCGTTGTGGTGACGTGCCTGGCAACGGCATCGATTTTTGGTGTGCCGCACAAAACAAGCGCTGATGGAACAGAAGTTTAACGTCATTTCGGAGTGTTTTTGGCTGTTTGGTGTGTGGTTGGTTTGTCCTTGTCACATCGCATTCTTAATTCATTCTGTGCGTCGCGTGACTCGATCATTTTTGGGTATTCTTTCTGTCACTGATAACTGTTTGCAAGAAAAGTTACACACATGTATCGTGGATGATGAGTATCGTGCGTTTATTGGTCAGTTTGCGCTGTTGGTTGACCAATTGCTTTGATTTGATGTGGCAAGAAGCTCACCAACGTACTGAACATGTGTGCAGGTTTTGCTGACTGCACCAGCGGTGGTGTTGGCGCAGGTGGCTGTGAATGGTGTCTGGTCACCGTGGCAGGTCGATCCCGACATTGACTGTTGCATGTACGGCGGCTATGAACGGGTATGCGAACAAAAACATTGCCGTTTGAAAGACATTGCTTCGCGTTTCAGAAAATTCAGTTTAAAGGAGTTTTTTCTCGTAAACTGAAGACATTTTGTCTGCTGAAAATAGTGGAACACGCTGTTATAATCCAGTAATGCTAAACAGTTACAATTACGCGCGCGCACACAATCGGCGACACGAACATTTGTTTGTGTTTGTGTATTATCGTTTCAGGAAGTTTGTGGGCGCAAAAGGAAACGCCGCAGTGTTGAAGCAAAAAAACCAAATCCTCAATGCAACGGCGCCGCAAATTTCAATTGCCGCGCAATTTATGAAACGTTTTCATGACATCATGTGCAAACGCGTTTAGTCTGTCGAAATAAACCAAAACAAAGGACAATATTACTTCCTCTGTTTACAAAATCGAGTGTACGGTCTTCATGCCAAGCCAACAGCATTTCAGGTAAAACGTTACTGCAACAATCCGCTGCCGGAAAACGGGGGCAGCCAGTGCACGAACTCGAACGGTACGCTCGCGACGCAGGAGTCCCGGTGGCGCACGTGCACATGTGAGCGTCCGCATTGCTCTTGGTTTTTCTTTCACGCTGGAAAAAACCACAATCCGTTTCAAAATCCATTCCAAAATCTATTCCATGCCATGCCTAACCCCTTTCATCCATGCCAAAATCCATTCGAATATTTTGGCTTAGCACGGAATAACACAATTTGAAATAAGTTTTGGCGTTCTTTTTTGGCGTGTTTTGTAATTGTCTCAAATGTGGCACTTGTTCAGGTGAATGCAACCCCGGCTGCGATTTGGCGACGAAAACGTCGTTCTGTGCCAATGACACTGGTCGGCCGGCGCACTGCCTGTGCAACCATGGACTGGAGATACCGGACGGCTGGGATCCGAACACGATTCTCGTCTGCCAGGGTAAGGATCGAAAATGAGACTCATAGAAAAATGTTGCTGCCTGATGCATCCGTCCATCGCCGTTTCACACTTTCATTTTTCCTTAACAATAAAAACCCAATCATCTCCTCAGAACCGACGCAAACGACGACGGCGGCGTCGGCGGAGGCGAAGGAGCCGTGCCCGTGGGAGGACGTCACCGAGGACTGGGACACGATGATGCTCGTGTTGCGCTGGATCGCTGGCCTCTGGATTCTGCTCTGGTGTTTCGCCGTGATGGTCATTTTCTACGTGTTTGCGTGAGTTTCGCCATTTTTTGCTGAAGATTCACTTGCTGATAAGTCACGACAGTCCGAAAAGAGAGGAGGCTCGAAGAGAAGCCCGGGTGGAACCGGAACCCCGAAGTACAAACAAGCAGCTTTGAGCCCTTTCTGGAGCTCTCTTTGATACACCCTTTGGACTTTTTTGCGTGCAAATTGTTGTCGCGTATTCCAGTGTCTTCTCGCCACAGCGTCTGATTCACATGCAAGAGGAGTTGTGCTTGGTACTCACTTGGCTGCTGATCATCATTCCGTTTGAAGATTTCATCTACGACGTCGACGTGGGTTGCGTTATTTACGCAGAATCCAAGAGCACAGAAGATAAATAATTATTATTTTCGATTCCTTCAGGTGCCTTGCGTGATTGTGGCGACGTTCCACCAGTACTTCTTTCTCTGCGCGATGGTCTTCTTCTTCTTGGAAGCACTACACTCATATAGGTTATTTTCTCGTTTTTCCTGAAATCTTATTGAGTCAGAATGAGGCACGTGAATTATTGAACTGCATGCCCTGTTCCCAATTCAGCATTGTGACGTACGTCGTCTCGAAGGGCGGCTTCTTTCAAACGGCTGTCAATCTGGCCATCGGCTACATGCTGCCGTTGCTCGTCGTCGGCATTTCCACTGCGATCACACACGACACAATCGGCAGGGGTGGCTGTCAGTAAGTGCGCAAATTTCGAACTGGAAAATCATACAACAAAATCACACATGGGCAATCGGCTGTTTTTGAACTGCGCTCACTGATTGGTAGAGCCAGCTCGATTCAGCGATAAATCCAGCATAACGCTCAGATTCAGATGCACAAACTGCACATGTTTTATTGACTCATTGAATTCATTCAATCCATTTTCATGTGACACGTATTTCCAACCGGTAACCAGTTGATGTTGAAGTGAGCAATGACTGCGACTGATCAACTTTACCAACAACACACAGCTGTTTCTGCAACGTCGGCACGGGCGAGGCGTGGACGTTCTTGTTGCCGTTGATTCTGCTCGCGTTCGCAGGCGGCATCACCGGCGAGGCTGCAGCGCAGGAACGATACAAAGAGCTCTCGGACACTGACCCCGATCAATACTTGCACGCGAGGTTGGTCACGCGCTCACTGCAAAAACTTTGTTGCAAACCCAAGGTGCTACTAACGTTGCCACTACTAAAGTTGCGATGAAATGAATGACACCTGCTACAAACGTTTGTCTCAGTGGGAACTTTAGGAGCAAGTGAAGTGGCGGCAACAGGTTCTCAGGGAGGTGGTGATGCCCCAAGTCACGGGGTTGCACTGAGAAAGAAACAAGTTCTCAGCACAGTGAAGTCTGTCCAATGCAACCATTCAACAAACTTAGCATGCTCACGATTTCGTTGAACGACCAGTGGTACAATTTTTTTTAAATTTTTTGAAACACTATTTAGTGACGCACTAGTTGGGTTAAAATATACTAGTATACTCTTCTGAATTAGTCTCGGGGAATGTCGTGAAAGCATAGTTTATATGAAAAAATCGTTTTTTTACATAAAACACCAATTTCCTTCATGTGATTGTGACATCCGTGGGTGCTTTTGCTCAGGATCAGCCAACGTGGTGTGCTGTTCGTGATGCCAACGGCACTGTTTGGCTACGTGATGGCGCTGCTCGGTATCCACCTGTACAACCCGGTGATGTGGGCGTGCTACTGGATCTTCTGCATGATACTCGGCCCGCTTGTTTTCTTCTATCATACCATGTGCGATCGAACGGTTGGTTTGAAAAAAATGCGCACAGAAACTCTAATTTTCCTTGTTTCTAACACTTTTTTGTTTCTCAAAATAGGTGGGCACATGGATGAACGCGAAACTGCCGTTCCTCAGCTGTTACAAGCCGTGGGAGCCGAAACCAGTGGAGGAAGAACCGGAGGTCTGTGCGCTGGTTTGTATCTGGTGTTAAGTGTGGAATAAATTGTCAAGTGAGCTTTATTGTTCGTTATTGAATGGACCAAAAAGGAACAAACAAAAAACAACCCAGAGCTAATAATTATCAAAGCAGTTCTGCCGTTTCAGGAGGCAGCGAAAGAGGAGGAGCCGGAGCAGAAGAATGACGAGGGTGATTTCGACGATTTCTACAAATGGGTCACTGATGGGCGACAGGATGACATGCAGAAGGAGTCTGAGAATGTGCTGTTCGGGTGAGCATCGCGCGACAAACGGGGCTCACCGGAAAACAGGCAAACGTGGATGTTGTGTCTCCAACGTTGTCAATTTTTCTTTGTGGTTTTCTTCGGGTTCCAATTTGCTGACGATCACGATGTTCAGTTTTGATAACTTTGATGAATCGTTATTCTTTTATCGTGTTGGAATGGCTGTGATACACCGCATTTTTTGAACGTGCAACTGATGGATTGGAAAGTCACAAACATCTATCGTACTTCTATGTATGTTGTTAAATCCATACATTTCTTTGATTTGAAAAATGCTTCATCTATCATATCTTTCTGTGTTCGTGAATCGCATAAAAGCGAATAACAAAAACAATTTTTACAAAATGTTCAACAAACAATCAACAAACTCGAAATAAACAACCACAAGTGAACGAGAATTCATGAATCTCTTGGCTTATTGAATCGGTCGAGCACCGATTTTTCCGTCGAATGTTTATCAGACTTCGTCTTGCCAGCAACAGTGCCTTTCTTTTTCGTGCGTTTTTCCCGTTCCGTTTGCAATTCAGCCGAGAAGCTCTTCAGCTCATTTGTCCTCTCACGCCGCGCTCGCTCTTGCACGGATTGCTTTCGTTTTGTCTGTAAAAAGCGACTTGCAAAACGTGTTTTTTAACATAATTTTAAAAGGGCGATAAATTTTCTGTGCCATAAATCGCTAATAGTTGCAACTTGCAATAAAAACAAATGCCCACAATTGTCCTTCACCAAACCTGAAGTCTTGTTCCTAACCTTGTTCAATGCGCTGCTCTTGCCTTTCATCTTGTGTCTCGGCGTGAACGACACTTTTTGCGGTTTCAGATACAGCAATTTCGCGCGCTCGTGCAACTTCTCTTCCAGCGTTTGCTCGTCCACACGCGCAATCGCAGACGTGTCCAACGTGATCATTTGCGGTTGGATCTGGCAAACGTTGACAAAAAATTAATAAAAATCTTAACATACACGCAGTGAGTTAGCACAAAATTAAAACGCTTAGGGCGCATTCATGTTGCAGTATTTAGTGCCCGCGCAGCCATGTTTAAACATAGCTAAGCGGTCACTAAATACTGCAACATGAACGCGCTCTAAGTGAGATTAATACATCGAAACCAGTGATGAGTTTACGTGAAAATGAATTTGACAAAAGACTAGTTCAAAAGATATGAAACCCAGTTCATCGGCCCGCTTTGTTTGTCTTCGTGAGTTTCGATCTTTGAACGCTGGCATCTCATTTGTGCCAAAGCAACACAACAGCAAACAACGCACCTTGTCGAGCAGCTGTTTCACCTCGCGTTCACGGCGTTGTTTGCGCGACTGCAACGGGTTTGCTTCGAGCGCGTCGAAATTTGGTTCACCAGCACCTGCACAGCAGAATTGGAGTTCATAATTTGTTGGTTGGGCCATAGAGAAAAACGGATAGAGAAGGAACGAAAAATCAAAATCTGAAATTAGCAATCACAAACCGGGCACAATCAAGCTGCCGAAGCCGTTCTGATGTGCCACACCGAGTACATCCTCGTAAGGACAGAACTGAACGTCACGCACAGAAGCGCCCGTGAACTGGTGCGCCAGGTAGGGCTCACGGATGGCCTCCGTGCAGATGTTTTGGAAAATCTAATTGGATTTTTTGGATTTTTTCAGTTCACAATTAGTTTGCATTTTTTGAAGATTTCCTTACAAAGCTGAACGATCACTTTGGTTGCTTGTTTGTGTCATTATGGAGTCGTTTCGTTTCCGTATTTTGTTTAGGTGGATGTTTCTCTTGTTTTTCGTGGTTATCGTGTGAAGCAGTATTGCATTAGACTGCATCCCATCAAAAACGCCTGTAAATCTTCCTGAACTCTCGTTTTTCAGCATGTTCTTTCCGAACATTCTCACCTGAACGGTGGTGCCGACGGCCGCAGCGAGCATGCCCCGCTGACTGAACGCCACTTCTCCAATGCCCATCGGTAGACGATACTCGTACAGTTGGCCGTACTTTCGGAGATCCCAAATGCTGCAACAGTTTGGCAAATGTGAACGCTGATGAACACTGCCAAACGTCATGCACACAGAATTCGCTCAGCAGAAGCGCACCGCACACGATTGTCAACAGCAGTGGTGGCCATGTAGTGGCCGGTGGAGTCCACTGCACAGCCGCGGATGGGGCAAGGGTGACACAACATTTGTACCAGCGGCTCATCGACGTTCGGAGACCACAATGACACGGTGCCTGAAGAAAAAAGTGTTTTTTTCTGACAAGCTGAGCAGTGCGACAATGTCTGAAAAACTGGTGCGAGCATTCTTGTTCCACCAAATGAATGATCGCCACTGAGTGCAACATTCACTTCCATCATTTACACATGTTGTCCGTCTGACGTAGCACAGCGACAGCCGCACAAACACACTGGCAGAGTGTGTTCGGTTGTGTGTGTGTGCAACAATATAAAACTCCACCTTTACTGCTGCCGCAGTGCACAATCGCATTGGCCGGATTCTGGCAGAGCACATTGAGCGAGCCGACACGCGTGCGTATCGATTTCACGATTTCACCGATGGAAACGTCCAACCAATGCAGGTACGATGTGCCGGACTGAAACGTTGGGTTGGGACAGTGCTGAGGTCGGGCAACCAGATAAAACGCTGGGGTCATGAAGTTGCAACAGAAAGCGCATAGATAACGCTGAGTGTGTTACTTCATGAATGCAACAAACGTAGCTCTGTTTTGTCACATGAACGCGCCATAAACATAAAGGTTCATGAATGCACTTGAAGATCACTTCCTATCTAGAAAGAAGTGAAGAAAAAAGGGAAAGAAGCAGCAAAAAAGGACAACGGAACCGCAGCAACGAGCAGAAAATGGTACGGCAGAAAGGTCAGTCGTCGAACGTCGTGCAGTGTTTTCAAGCAGTGCAGCTCGGTGCCCTGATTGTCGTAGATGAACGTCCAGCGTTTCTGCGCCACTGCGAACATCGTCTCAACGTGAAGCCATCTGAAATCGGCAATAAAACGATCCGGAATTGTGCGATTCATTGTACTGTTGAACTGTAAATAATTGGCGATCAGCTGACTGGCTACGTCTGAACTGCCTCACTGATTGGATAAACCGGCTCAATGCAGCCAATCAGCATGCCGAATTTCAAGGCCACAATGCACAAAGTGTTTTGTGTTTGACAGAATTGTTTTACAGGTTGACTGTATCAGTCAGTTGTGTTGTGCGTTCTTGCTGCAAGTTTCTTCATTGGTACACTTTGTCTCTGACTGAAACCTGAGTTTTGAAACTGAAACCTGAAACCTGAAGCAAACAAACCAATCAACACAAGGCAGCCAATCTGCTCGCTAAGTTGACTGGTCCCACGAATTTAAATTCAGTTTCAAAGTGCAGTTGAAAAAAAAAGTTCTGCCATGCAGCCTGCGTTGACTCACTGCACGTCTCGTACGCTTTCCATGACGTTCATCTCGCAGTGCAAGCGTTTCGTGAGCCAGTCCAACGCCGCCACGTGGCCACGGTGGCCACCAAGCAGCAGATGACGACCATTGCGGGTGTAGTCGCAGCGGTATGGGCCGTACTCGCGGAGCGACAGATCGAAATGCTGAACGAAATTGACTCGAAAAATTTATAAGCTCTACTGCTGTCGGTCTGTTTCAATCAGTTGTCGGAATTTTTCAATAACCCTTCCTCCGTCCGTTTCCAGAACCGGACTTTTGAAATACTGATTGGAAAATGGTTCATGAACAATAACACATATTTTCTTTTTACTCTTTTATAACCGAACGACTTGAAGTGCTTTTGTGATTTTAACGAACCTTTGTGGCGCTGGTGATGTCGACCGAGTCCACGATTTCACGCTGCGTCACCGCGCACGTATGCTGTTCCTCTGCATCGGGCTCTATGAATCTGAAACGTCATCACGTGATCCAAGATGTTTTCTCCACGAGAACCAGCTCCACACACAACGTGTTTCGCGGCATCTTGTTGGTTTCCGTGCAGTGTGCAGCAGCACAGCATGCAGAGAACACTCCTCATATGTGCGGGTTTTTTTTGGAAACTCTTGCTCTCAGAGCGTCTCGGAAATTCTGATGGAGACACCAAAAGCTGTCTCGACCAGAAAAAACACAAAAACATGAAACACAGGCGGAAACCAACGAACCCCGGCTCTTCGTGCAACAGCAGCTCTGCGCGTGCCGCCGCCTTCACGCTCTGCGCAATCGCTGTACGCCGCTTCGCGAGCTTCTTCTTGTGGTACTGGGTTTTGACGTCTTTCTGGAAAATGATCTCATTCCAATTAATTTCTGTATTAACGGATACACTTACTTACTAGACATATTTGTTGTTAACGGTCCCCACTCTGATATATGGATGAACTGAATTCTGTTTTCCGAATGCCCACCCTCCAGTGTCCACACATTTGAAACGGCAACAAAAACACGTTTTTTTCAAAAAGTGTCACCAACAAACTCAGCATCATGATCGTTCCAGCTGTACTTTTGCAGCTTCTCTGCGTTGATCGGCGAATCGCGATTGTTCTTAGTTCTGCGCTTCGATGGAAATGAGCGCTCAATGGCAGCCGTTTCCAAATCCATAACGGCACTGTGCTAAAGAAACCGACAATTTGCTGATTACTGTTCAAATTACCCAATTTATGTTTGTAAAACGCTATTGATCGTTTTCGATTGACGACTCATTCCAAAGCAAAAAACTTTGAGAATATGCCATGATCTTTTATAGTCATTGTAATACTCAACATATTGCAAATTCAAATTGCGTAAAAACTCATCTGTTTCTCACAAAAAGTTCCATTTCATAATCGGTAGACAAAAGCAAGCAAACAACTTTTACACCAAAAAATCAAAACTAAAATTTCACTCTTCAAAATTGAAAAGCACTGCATGAGTGCTGTCACACATTTCAGATTAACACACGTTTTAAAAAGAAAGATTACATGCAAAAAAGTGTTGTTCATCAAAAAGTTTAAGAAGTAAAATATCTGTATAATTTGAAAGAAATTCCACAGAATGTGCAATAATCTATTTCGAACTTCCCGTCCAAAAGAACACTTTTATCACGGATAAACCCGACAGAAAAGAGACATTTGGTAACAGCAGAAAAAAGAACTCGACACTAAAAGCTGAACATGGCACGGAAATAGATACAACAACGAAAAAACGGTCGCATAACCGGATGCTGGTGTTTCATGATCAAAAACGGTGTCAAAAAATAGTTGCGATAAGAATGAAGAAAAGACGCGAGTTTTTTTACTTACTTACAGATTATGTACACAGGATTGACAGGAACAAACAAACGAAAAAATGGTCGTTTTGATTGGCGTTTGCGATGTTCGCCCGTTGCGCAGTCATTTCTCAGCCACAAAAATCAACGCCACTAATGATGCTGATTCCCTCAGGGCTGCTTGTCGATGACGCATAGTGCTGAAATTTCATTAAAATGGTATTTCGAGGAAGAGAACACAAAAACATTCAAGCAAAAATTGAGTGTGATTCTGCTATACTTCAAGTAGCGAGAGAGTGGCGATTTACTGGACTGGAGAACAACCAAGATTACAGGGAAAAGTATCACAATATGTAGGATACCACGCACAATTATACATAATTACAGCCAGATAATTACAATAATCGCCCATCATTAACTTCTCCCCATCAACGAAGAAAAAGAGGGAGAAGTCAAATCACAAAATCTCCCCATTTCAATCACAAATCATAGCCGTTTTTCTCATCTCATACGGCTTTTAACGGCATCACGGCCACATCACGGCTCCTCATCCTCGGCACACACTCGGCCGGAAACAATCCTGACCCAATTCATCGGCGCTGCGGCCTATCCCATCACAGCTCAATGCTCGGCGCTCGTTCGGCAGCCAGAAGCACGTTAAAATCGGCACCTTGGCTTCGTCGCAGTCCTCGCGACGCGTCGTCGCCCATTGGCTGACGTTCATCTCTCGGCACATCCTCGGCCGGATATATGACTGCTGGTCGCTGCGCTTATGGTACGCCAAACTCTGCTGCGTGAACGGTTGTCTCCTTCTCGTCCATCGAACGTCCCAAGTGCTGCGAGCCATTTCCTCCGCGGTTGCTCGTCTTACCACACGCGCTGCCATCTCGCGGGTCAGCGACAAAGCCACAACAGGCGATACGGGACAAGTCGCGCCTTCCACGGCATAAAGCGACAAAACAAGTCGTGCCCAAAGAGGGTAAACACGACAACAAATAGCAGCAGACGACCACAGAAGGCCGGTCATGATGACCGCCTACGTGCCACGCTCAACGGCGGGCTCACCACTTCAAGTAGCGAGAGTGGCGATTTACTGGACCGGAGAACAACCAAGATTACAGGGAAAAGTATCACAATATATATAGCAGAATCACACTCAATTACAGCTAATTACACATAATAATTACGATAATCACCCATCATTAACTTCTCCCCCATTAACGAAGAAAGAGAGGGAGAAGCCAAATTATGAAATCCCTCTATTATGACTTTTCCCTCCCTCTTTCCGTTGATGGGGGAGAAGTTGATGATGGGCGATTATCGTAATTATCTAGCTGTAATTATGTGTAATTATCCGTGATATCCTATATAATGTGATCCTTTTTCTGTAATCTGGGTTGTTCTCCAGTCCAGTAAATCGCCACTCTCTCGCTACTTGAAGTCAAACACGTTGACTTTGTGAAAAACTGCTCTGTTCACTGACTGAGGGCATCCGCAGTCGTTTGATCTCCTGCTGCAGCACCTCAATCTGAGTCTCGTACTGCTCACGCATCTCACCAAGCACTTGCTCGTCCTCGGCACGCTGAAAAACGGAAACAAAACACAGTCCAATAAAAGAACACATGCGCAATCCGGACATCTGGCTATTGGATCTCGTGGGGTTGACTGACTGTAGTCGCATTCATGGAACATGAAGAGCTGGCGTCACTTCACTACGCATTCATGAAACAGAAACACACCAGCTTCACTTGTTACGGTGTTACTTGTTCATTTCAGCGCGCGGCGAGTGTATGAAAATGAGTCGTGTGTGTCGGCGGATTGGATCGTTTAGCGAGCCCAATTGAAAAGCAGCCAATCAGCTCGTTGCCCGTGACTTTGTTCGCTGTTTCAAAGGCACAATGAAAAACATTTTTTGAATCAAAACCCGCACCATCACCTGATTCTTATAGAACTCCTGCACCCCAGCGAACTCTTTCGACTCCCGTTCCAATCGATCGATTTTTGCCGTCTGGTCCGAGATGGTCGATTGCAGCTCAGCGATCAGCGTCTGAAACAATAAAATCAGAAGCGTCAGGCTCGGAAAACACAAACATTTCACGAGTCTAGAGTCACGACCAAGAAAAATGCCACAAAGTGCACGGGCATTTGAGTGAGCCTTTGGTGGCGGTGAAAATTATGGCTCATCACGTGCCGTCTGGTGGCCAATACACAAGTGACTAGGGTGCTTTCCAGAGTGGCGACAACTGAACAACAACAATTGCGCGCCCATAAATCAATAACTGTCGTCAAACAACAAGCCGAAAAAGAATTCTGCGGTATTTTTTTACCCGTTTGCTTTCGAGTTGCTCACGGAGTCCGTCGATCTGTTGCTTCATTTGCACTTCGTTCGCTGGCACAACGGTCACATCTAAATCATACAAAGTGATCCTCAAAACACTTGATTCACTGCAGTTGAGAGGAGAATAGAAAGGAAACAACCGAATGAAAGTGAAACTGATGAACAAAACCGACCATTGATGTCACGGTACGTGGTTTCGTAATAGCGCACCTCGTCCTGCGCCGCGGTCAGCTTCGCCAGATATTCATCGACCAGAGCTCTGAAAAATGCGTGAATGTTATCAATTGGGAGCACGCCTCCGAGCGAGGTCGGAAAACCCGAATAAAGCACCAAACTCCGGTGCGTTTCCGGCAATGGACGGTTACCAACCAACTACTTTAAATCCAGTCCTAAAACTAATTATCAAAATGGCTACCAGGGAAGCATAAGCAGAGACACAAAACACCAAACCGGAGCTGCTGCACTTCCTCGTGTGTGCTCTGTTCTGCCGTTTGCGTGTCGCCGCCACGCTGCTCAGCCAGCTCTTTCTCGAGACGCTCTTTCTCAGCTTTATACTGATCGCGCTGTTTCGTTAATTCTTCAAGCTGAAAAAAAATCCCAGCAAAAAATCACTCCGTCGATGACAACGAAACATGGTCAACAAACGGCTTTCAGCAAATCTGTCCAGAAAAGCATCGATCGTAATCATCTGGTCGTTGGTTCGGCGTATAACGAAGGATTCTGTCACCCGAAAAGCTCACCTTCACTGCTTGCTCGGCTCGATCGTTTTTGACGCGCTCGGTCGCGTGCGCGATGATCGACTGCTGCAGTTCAAGTTCCCGACGGAGCTCTTGAGTTTCCTGGAGAAAAAGCAGCAAATCGTAGCTTGTCTATGTGTGGAAAGACACCTTGAAAAGACGCAAACGCAACTAATCATTCAATATCAGAAAAAAAAACTTTTTGCTCGGGCTTGAAACTGCCGTGTGATTATATTTCCGAAAGAATGCCGTTTCCACCTGCACGTGAATGTACGACGAGAACAACGAGTGGTTGGCTTGCTCGTCTGCGCTGACAGCTTCGTTTCCCGGTTGAACGTCGATCGTTTGCTGATGATGCGCGCTGCTGTCGCCGATGGAAACATCGTTGAATGCCTGCAGTTGATTGCGATCATGTGAACATCAATGTTTGCTTTTTTGCAGTTGATTTTAGACGATGTTTTTCAATCGATCTCGATCTCCTGAACGCGTAGGCAATAGTCTACCACCAGGTCTACGAGAGCGAAATTTGCTTTTGATAAAATCTTTCATTATGGTTCCGAGACTTAATGCGCGCATAGTTAGGTAAACAGTTTCATGCATATGACGCGGGAATTCAAAATTCGTAAAGTGATTTCACAGGGCACCTTGAGCACTGGTGTTTCATGAAGCGATGACTCCTGCACAGTTATGCCACTTTGCAACATCGTTTCACTTTGATCTGTGCCTGGAGACTGTGCGATGCTCAAATCACCACTGACAATGCAGATCGATGGCTGAAAAGAAAAGGACGAACGGTTAAAATAGTGATCAATTTTTGATTTCTTTGCTAAAGTTGCTTGCCGTTGCAACGAGACATGAAATAAGCAAAACGTGATGTACGCGGGTGCACCTCCTCAGATCGCGGGGTGGAGGCCATCCCTATGACTTCGTACGAGTCGTCATCCGAATCAGAATCCGTTTTCCTTTGATCCACGTCTGTCATTTGTGAATGTGACGCCATTTTCAGTTGCGTAAGCAAGGCGCTTTTGAAGTTCGAGAAACAAATTTTTAAATTTTCTGTTAAAAACTTTGTGTGCGTGCTTCAGCTGCTGAAAATAAAAAGATCATAGATAACGCGACACACACACGTGGAATATCGTCTCGTCTCGAATTATTGCAACTATGACTGACAAGACAATTTTGTATTATATTTGAAGCACGCCTACCTCCCCCCCCACGGCCCCACCGATTCCGGAAACCCGAAGGTACCAAACTCCGGTGATTAGTCCGGTACTCCGGTGGGTTTGTTGGCGGGAATGGGGATTGGGGACGGAGGACGGCTCCACCATCCCGTGGAACCAATCTCGCCACGTGAAATAACAAAATGATATGCGAAGCACGGTGCATTGTATGTTGATACACAGTCGCCAATTATGGGTGAAAATCAAACGGTAATATTAAAACAGTCTAAAATATCGATTTCGTCGTAAACGTCAAAGAAAATTTTTGAAAAGAAACAAAAGTGCCAAAAATGACGTTTTTAGAATCAGAGCATAGCATGAGGAAAATTTTGTCGAATTTTTCTTTTTATTGTTCGAATTGCTTCTTCCGTATTTCTGTGACTGTTGTGAGCAGTCTCGCTCGATTCTCGAACAGTCGAACTCGATTTGGTGCACAGAATAGAATAAAATTTCAACAATAATAATAATAATAATATTTTTAGGACAACCCCTTTTCGGTTTTCCTCAACCCTTCCTTCCTTCCGCTCCGCTCCGCCCCTCAGATTACCCCTCCTTCTCTTTCCTTCCCTCCCCAAAAAAACCCTCTCTCCCTCAGTCCTTATTGGACAAAAACCCCTCCCCTCCCCCTCCTCTTTTCGGTTAACCCTCTTTTCTTAGTGGATTCTTGTATACAATCTTAAAAAGTAATTTTTTAATTTTTTTTAAAATTTATTTCTTTGATTTTTGATCAGATTTTGCTTTGATATCAATGACTTGTTGTGGGAATCAGATCAGGTCAACCAAAAGTGCCATCATCATATTGTTTTGCTTGGGGACGCGTCAGATTTTATAATTTAATACATTGGTTCCACAGTGTTGCGTTTCCTTCAGATGCATCGCATGACGACGTCTTCACTGTTGTTCTGCTGCATCAGTTTCCTGCTTCTTTTGTGGCTCTCGAACGCTGCTTTCGATACAAACGGTTGGTTGGCGTTGGACTATAAAAAGGAACTCTTCACATTTTCGCTGCTCTTCTGTGCCTGTTGCTTGTTTGTTGGTTGATGATGTTTTGGATGTTTGGTGATTGATCATTGATGCACATAATGGAGAAACTAAAGTGACCAAATGGCATTTAATGGTCTGCTCCCTCCGCCAGAGCCGAGGGCAAATTGGGCTCGGGGCAGAATTGCCTGTTTCCGCCGGCGTTTGGTATCTTGTGCTTTCCGGAACCGGTGCGCGAACAATTAAATAAAAAATGGTCTCTTCGATTCCTAATGATCCAACACGTCATAGTATCATTCAGGTGCGAAAAGTGCGTCTCAGCCGCCGGCGTGCTCGCGTGCGTGCCACAACGGCGGCACCTGTCGCAACAACACTTGCCACTGCACGGACGGATGGCAAGGCAGCCAATGTGAACTCTGCGTTGGTCGCGTCCTGTACGCCAGACGTCGTTGCTTTGTTTCAGTTGTTCATGCAGACACTCTCAACATCACGTTTTTTTTAATTTAATGGGTTTGAGCAAAGCGAATTGTCGCTTTCAGCCTGTCGAGCGCATCCGGCGTCATTCACGACGGCCCGTTCAATCACAGCGACAATCAGCGGTGCGTCTGGATGCTGCACGCTGCGGACAACGCATCGTACATTCGACTTCGTTTGCAGTCGTTTCAGGTGCGAAAACGAGAACACAAAACTGACAAACTTGCGTCTCCTGATCCTGCTGATCAATGAAATCAAAGTGATACATTTTGTATTTTTTTGTCAGACGGAGTGCACCTGGGATCATCTGTTCGTGTACGACGGCGACAGCGTCTTTGGCACTCAGTTGGCATCGCTGACGTATGTGCGATGTCCATTTGCATTTTATGACATTCAAATTGATGGAGTTCCTTGAGAATTCAAATCTTGCTTTTTTCTGGTGGAGAGAAGGTTGCCAAGAATGCTCAGAAGAGTGTCCACACAAATATGCCCAGGTGCCCTGAAAATGTTCTGTGTGACCCTGTGTTTCTGGCAATGAGAACTAGCTGAATCACCTGGTTTCTCTGAGCACTAAATCGAACACTTTTCTCAGTGGTGTTTTGACGCCCCTGGCCGCTGGGCAACGCCCGATCGACATCGCTGCTGCGTCTGGCCATGCGTTCATCTATTTTTTCACCGATGTTGCGTACAACATGTCCGGGTTCAATATTTCATACAGGTGCGCTGTGCTGTTTTGGTGTTTGTGCGGAAAAACTTCGATGTTGTTGGTACATTGCCGGTAGTCCAAGCCAATTTAGCGTCAGCCGCCAGGCGACGCGAGTTTTATATCCACCCTCATCGCAGACCGTGAAGACTCGCTCGAACGCCGGTGCACATAAGAAACTGGCTCGATCTATCTTCGTTCTGAAGCGCCATAAAACCTACCCATTGTCTTTAGTTGAAAACTTGAAAAAAGCGTTTTTGTTCAGTCGAACACGCTGTCCGTACGAGTGCAACTCAGCCGGCCACGGCGTTTGTAACGCGCAGACGGGCCGCTGCGATTGCGACGACGGCTATACGGGTGTCACGTGCACGGAGGCGTCGTGCGACACGCGATGTCGGTATCCGTGCAAAGACGGCAAGTGCGACTGCACCAACACGCCGTATCATGGTCAGTGCCAACCGGACAACGCTTGCTAACATCCGAGTTGATAACATCAGTGTGGTGCGCTTTTTACATTTTGGCTGGGCCAACGGTCATGAAGGCAAATGAAGAAATCAGACGTGAAAACACAAATTGTAAAACGGGTTCACCAATGGCAGGCGCCAACTGTGATGTGCTACGTTCGAAGGCAGCCTGGTGCCGATTGACTGGCAGTGAGTCGGTGCTGGAGAGCAACGGTCGCGCGTCGCACGCAGCCGCGGTGCACAACGCAAACATGCTCGTTGTGGGCGGACTCGCGATGCATGCGCAGCCGTACTCGTTCTTGCAAACGTACGTTCGCGAATCGTCTCACTTTCGTTTCTGGGTAGACTTGCATTCTCGGTGTTTAGAGATTGAATTCATGTTTACATGCCGTGCATTTTTGAACTAAATTTGAAGCAGAAGTTTATTGATGTTTTAATCATGACTCAGGTATGAGAATCACTATGCGGCTCCTGTAGCATGGTAATGGTAATGCATCACCGTTAGCGCTAGCGCTTATTCGAGAATGATTTTGAAGTATTTACTGTCTACGCGTTAACTAAATGCTGTTTCATGAATGCTCCAAGAGGAATTGTTTTGTGCTGATTGACCTGTGAGAATTGTTTGTTCTGCATTTTCTTTCAGTTTTGATCTCGCCACACACTCGTGGTCAACGCTGACATCAGCGAACCCACTGATGCCTCAGCCGAAAGCGCGCTACGATTTGTCAGCGGTCGTTTATCAGGTCGAGATTTGGTTTTCCTTTGTATCGTTCTTTAATTTGTTTTTCTTTGTCTTTGTGTCATTGTATTGATACTTTGTATTCTTTGTATTGTGTCAGTCACAGTTACGGCATTGTTTTTTTTTCAGAACTCGCTGTATATTTTCGGTGGTGTGATTGCACAGCGCAACGTCACCAATGAGCTTTGGTCGTTCGATTTCGTGACTGCGCGGTGGACACAAATCAAAACTGAACCACCACCGGAACAACTGTTGTCAACCGTTGCCAACAATAAGACCACAGCGGTTCAGTCATGTTTACTATTGTTTCAATGTCGTTACTTCATTCTTCTTTTTCCTTTACCCTTCTCAGGTTTCCGATCAAAGAAAATTTAGCACGTTCATTCAGACTTCTAGTCGAACTGTGTAACTCGTGTAGACAGGCGACGCACTGATTGACTGCTGGGTGTGGGTGGGCTCGCTGATTGGTCAAGCCCCTAGCTCACTGCAGCCAATCAGCGCGATGCACAAATTGTCCATGTTCGACTGTACTTGTGCATTGCTGCTCAGCCGGACGCATCCACCGAGCAGCAGTCCTCCTCCTTTGCGTTTCCATTGCCTGTTGCGGCACATTCGGCGCACGTCATCGGCGACAAAATGCTCGTCTTCTTCGGGTACTCGCCGCGATTCGGTTTCACCAACATCGTGCAGGAGTATGATTTTCGTAAGTATGCAATGCAGTCAAATATGCCACCGTTGTTGTTCATTGGCGCCACCGAAAAATGTGTTGCACTTGTTGGGTGTCAACTTGGCTGCACGTTTTAGCAGCATTTTTCTACCGCCGTCAGAACGAACGCTCGCTCTCTGATGAGCAATCAATCAATCAAAATCAAGTAACGCGCATCATAGACTTAGACGTCGACAGTTATACCACATTCATGGTGGGTCTCCGTACTACGTGCTGTTCATACAGTTTTATCGGAGTTTCCTGCTTTTTGCGAAATAAAATAGATGGCTGGATGGATCTACAGTCGAACTCACTAAAATGTGGAATCAGCTGATTGGTCGGCGGAGGAGAGGCTGCTCACACTCCAAACCCTTCTTTTTTCGTGGATCTGGATTTTATTGAAACGTGTTTCTTTTGAATGAGTGTGAATTTCCAGCACCCTTTTCATGCTAAAAATAAACTCAAAGGGTTGGAGAACTGCGAAATTCAGATTTTTTTTATTCAACAGCTCAAAATGCATCTTTTTATTGACGACGACGACGACGACGACGACGTCGCTTAATTTTTGCGTGTGAACTGAAAGACAAAAGCCAGTAAGGAGTGCGCTGTTTAGCCAGCTGAAGGGGGTTTCATTCCTAGCTGACCGATCGACATGCGTCCGCAATTAAAAAATGCGTTCCGACTTTGCGGCGACGACACGACGACGACTTTGCTTTCATCTTTCATTTTCACCGTTTTCAAGTTGTTTTTGGTAAGCTGCTGTGTTCATTCACTTGGTGCACGCAGCAAACCATGCACAGCGCACTCCTTTCAGGCTTTTGTCTTTTAGTTCAAACGCAAAAATTAAGCGACGACGTCGTCGTCGTCGTCGTCAATAAAAAATGCATTTTGAGCTGTTAAATAAAAAAATCTAAATTTCGCAGTTCTCCGACCCTTTGAGTTTATTTTTTAGCATGAAAAGGGTGCTGGAAATTCACACTCATTCAAAAGAAACACGTTTCAATAGAATCCAGATCCACGAAAAAAGAAGGGTGCGGAGTGTGAGCAGCCTCCCCTCGGCCGACCAATCAGCTGATTCCACATTTTAGTGAGTTCGACTGTATCTGGATTTTGGTATTGTCGATTCTTAACAGTTAGAGGTTCAAAAATGTGATCATTGTACATATATAGTACCTGAATAAGACCGATACCATTGAGTAACCGACGCAAGTGGTTTTTTTGTTTCTAGTTGCTGATCGCTGGTCTGTACGCGAAACCACTGGCGACGTGGTGTACGGAGCATTCGGCCATTCGTCGGTGTTCGACGCATCGAGACAGCGAGTCTATCTGTTTGGCGGCTACTTCGCACGTGACCTGTCGCGCGGACAGCTCTCCAATAAACTCTACGAGTTCAACCCGTCCACGAATGCATGGTTGGTGGTTTATTTTTGTTTTATTTTTTGTTATTTTTTGATTTTGTTATATTGCACATCATTCTATCATGCCTATGAACGTAACAATATCGAATACAAGCAAACAACAGCCATGAGTCACACATTAGGAATTCGTTTACGAATGAGAAATAATGACTTAAGAAATCACGGCCACGTGACTTTCGATAGCATTGGCACACTTCATGATTTCAGTCTTTTTGTTCTTTTCCGGACGTTTCGACTTTATTCTGTAAACGAATACTATGAGATCGACAGAACAACTTTGTTCGATTTTCGAGACAAAATGAAAAACGTACAGAGTACAGTTCTTGAAAACTGACATCGACAGTAACGTCTGAATGTCGTTGGCAAAAAGAAAGAAAGGCATTCAATAGAAAAGAGAAAAGTTTTTGTGTTATTCTTGTTTAATTCCGTATTACGATTGGAAATTGGATTGCAGTAATGTGCTGAGGGTTGCTGAAGTGACATGTTATAGATAGAATCACAAGCACACGACAATGTTATGGAACACGAATAATGAAACGCAAAAAACCATTCTAGTCCAATTATCGTTGAAAGGTAGAAGAAAGTCAGTCACCACTGACAGATGGCACGGTAGGACAATGCCATGAACATGCAACGAAACATAGTCAATCACAGAAACACTGACCACAAACAAGGCACATAAAGAGAAACGAGAGAATCACATTCACAGCCAATGAGAGAGACATGCACATGCTCCAAAGACATTCGTTCAAGCAACGCCACCGAACATACCGACTCGTATGCCGGCTCTTTCCAGTAGTTTCTGGGCGTAATGCAGCTGGCAGGCGCCGTCCGCCCACCAGCCGACGATATCAGTGTAGACTTTAGGCGGCTCGGATGCGTCGTGCAGGCGTCGACACAATTCGCACCAGTTATTGGGGTCCGTTGTCTGTTCTCGTTTGTCCAGCCGCCGCCCAGCCTCGTACGACAAACGCCACTTGTGGTATTCTCTGAATTGTTGCAGGAAACATTCCACTCTCTGTGTTTTTGGTCGTCATTGTGAAAAAACGATCAGCAGTCGTCTTGAATCGTGGTGTCTCGAGCGGTCGTGGTACGCCAGCGCACTCTGTTCTACTTAAAACACATGCAATGCTGCATCGCAACAAACAAACATGCACGCAGACAGGCGACGCCACGCACGCTGCCGTGATATCGCATGTGTGCGCTTGTGGTTGTTTGTGACTAGTAGTAAGTAACTAATGACTATTATGTATACAATGTGACAGAGTGCACGAGTGCACGGTCTCGAGATCACGACTTTACTTGTAAGCGGTGTAGTTTCGATCAAGGTAGCGCAGGTAGCGCGCGAGCTGTTTCGGCGACTCGAAGTCGCTGGCGGCGATGTAGGAGTGCGGCGGCAAATCGTACGTCTGATACGTGACGCGCTCGAGCACAATCGGCACCACCCACAGCGAGTTCATGCGCGACATCTTCTCGGTGACGTAGTCGCGACAGACGGAGTTCTCGAACGCGATGTAGAACTTGTACGAGTGTTTCAGTAGATCGTCGCAGTGGCTGTAATTTGTTTTCGGGCATATCCACTCGCCGCAGGCGCCGTAGATGTCGATGTCGATGTACTTGCGCAGCACTCGCACGTAGCGCTCGCGTCGACTCGGCGTGTTGCAGTTGGAGGCGAACCTTGAGCATTCATGTCATTATTATTAGCGATTTTTTTAGATTCTGCGACTGAATGCGTGTACAGACGTAGAAAGGGAACTAGTTTCAATCCTGATGTGGCAATTCAAAATCGCCTAAGTTACTCGGTCCTATTTAGGGGACTCGGTTCACTTTGCAATTTTGAATTCCCGCGTCATGCGTCACTTGGTAATTTTTAACTGCCGCGTCAAGTGTGACGCTGATTTCCTATCCATGCGAAGAGTCACAGTCTAGAAAAAAGAGGTTACTCATGTCCACCACATTTGATGTGGTTGTACTCGACACGGATGTGTAGGACGTAAAGTCCTGTTGTTCGTTAGTTTACAATAATCTTTAAAAGATCGTATCAATCAAGACACGATCAGTGCTACAGAAACGGCAATCATTCTCGTGATTTTCTTCATACCATGCGACTTTTTTTCTTTTCCTGGATAGGATTTTGTCCATGTCGAGTGTTGTTTCGTTAACGTGGTTTTTTCGTCTCCGATATGTGGTCGCATATGGTACGGGAAAGTCGCTGTCCGATCGATAAGTCATTGTCCAATTGAAGTAATTTGCGCCGAACGAACGAAGTTGCAACAAATTTCCTGCAGAAGAAATGCTTCTCTGACGATCGGATAATGCACGCTGATCCGAACCGGTGTTACTGTTCGTTACATATCCGCATAGTATTGAACATTTGCATTGAAATAATATCAATTTTTTCTAAATTCTGCGACTGAATGCGTGAGCTAGTTTCAATCAACAATTCAACATAGAAAGAAAACTAGTTTCAATCTTTATATGGCAATTCAAAGTCGCCTAAGTGACTCGGCCCTATGTAGGGCCGTAGGGGACTCGGATCACTTTACCAATTTTGAATTCCCGTTTGAATATTTTGAATACCAACTTTATCATCCATGAAACTGCTTACCTATCTATGCGCGCATTGAGTTGCGGGACCAAAATTAAAGATCATACATTGAAGCGTTTGTGATGAGAACGGCAAACCACAACAACAACGTTACCGGAATGGTGCGGTGACTCTTGAAGGAAGAACACATATCGTTGTCGCGGGTGTCGCCAGTGCGGCATGTCCTGCCAGTGGATGTCACGCGCGTGGAACAGCAACGCATCTGCTCGGCTTGCCAAGCTGCGGTTGCGCGTGAACTCGCATCGCTTCTCGTAGCGGCATTTCGATCTCGCCAACGGCCACGACCAAGTGAGATTACCGCCGAAAAATCCAGTCCAATCGATAATCAAGCGGGTGCGATTCGGATGGCCGAAATCAGTCTGACTCAACTGACCAATATCGGCGTAGTTGGTTGTCTCTTGTTCGTTCTGTTTGAACTCTTGACTTGGTGTACTTGCGAAGTCATCAGCAATCAACGATTGCCGGTATAAGCCACCGAGCACAATCAAGGCGATCACGGGTGGAACGAAGCGTCTCAGACAGTAGTGTAACAAGTGACGATGCTGCTGATTGGCTCGATCCTTTGCTATCATCTACTTCAGTTTTGAGCATTTGCGGGCGATTTCGCTTCTGTTATTCTCCTGTTAATCAATAATCATAGAGTTTCGTTTATCTTTGGGAACTGGTGGGACTCATTGGTGTTTTTGAATGAGAAAGGCTAAGTTCTGAAGAAACCAAATGGTTGCTCGGAAATAAAACAATTTTTAAAACGGATATATAGAGAATTTTTTTGGCAATTTAAAAATGACGTTTTTAACCAACCGTAAACAAAACAAAATAAGCAAAGCAAAGCAGAAAGTTGTGCCGACATAACAGTTGTTCCCGGGAATGCTTAATCAGAATAGTGGTCTGTCTGACAGATAAGATAAGATAACACGTTTGATATAAAACTGTCAACGTTAGCGTGTTGTTTATTTGCCTTCGAGTCGTTGTGCACAGTGCAACATGTAGAACGTGCATTTGTGTGCGACGGTATTTGAGAAAGCCTGGCTCACAACCACAGTGTCAATAGCAGACATTTTTGTCGAAACTGTTCTACGCAAGAATTTTTGAAATAACGACAGTTCGAGCAGACTCCAGATTCTGGATTTTTAAAAGTACAGGGTGAACCAAAAAAGGTTCCAGCTTCAAAATTCTTTCACTGGCTTGTGCTGGGACCTTATGACTTAAAATTTGGAACACTGTTAGAACATTTTTAGAGTTTTTTTCTAACCTAATTTTTTGTTTTACACGTTTTAGTTTATTTTTACAGTGTAATTTTTAAAAAGATAGCATTTTTTGCCTTAAAAACAAAGTTGTTGTTTATCATTGTTCATAAACGTCCAGATCATCATCTAGATAATCATAAGGCAGTGTTGACTTCTTCACCATCATCTGCCAGTTGGTTCTTGGTCAGCTGCTCAAGGCGAGCCCGCTCGATCGGCCAAAATGCGTCACTACCTTTCCCATCTGGGCGATGAACAACAACATGATCGCGTCTATGCCATGGCGGAAGTTCAGCAGCACTGCTTGGTGTTTTCACTGCAGAAAACAATCAGTCTGCTATGGTGAAAATTGTCAGTGTGGCAAATTGTGCGGATTAAAAAAGAAAAAAAACAAATTGCATTTGAAAAGATACATTTGCATCTGTTCTGATCTGAGCAAAACCGCAAACGTGCACTCAGACTCGAAGTGAAACATCGGAGTGATCAAAGACTGCTCAAACGTAATTCGGCATTCGGCATTTCTAAGCTACTACCGTATTACCTCTAATAAACCCCCATGGGGGTTTATTTCTTCAGCGACTTCTGGGGTGGGGGTTTATTTGGGGGGGGGGGTTATTTTTGGGGGGTTTATTTGGAAACCATTTTTAGGGGTGGGCAAAATGGCAAAAATACCTTCCATGGCAGGAAGGAAGTCGCAGAAACTTCTACTTTTCACAGAGATTTCCTTTTGTAACAGCCTTTTCTAATGAAATTACCATTAACTCATCCCTTTGGGGCCTTTGGTAGCACAATTTCACCAATGTCACTGCATTCAGCCACTGAATTCGCTGGGTATGTGTTTCAAACAGGTTTCTAATAAACCCCCGGGGGTTTATTTTGGGGGGGGATTATTTGGAAACTTGTCGAGGGGGTAGGGGTTTATTTTGGGGGGGGGGTTAATTTTAGGGGGGGGGGTTTAATAGAGGTAATACAGTATATGTGCATATTGCTTTTTTTCATTTTTTGTGTTGTGAACACTGGTTGTCACCAACTTTCATTATTTGGCATTTGTTATAGCTAAATCAACCGTCTGCATTTCACAACATTTGTCGATTTTTCATGTTTTTCAGAATTCTGCTGTGGTTGGCAACCATAGGTTGGTGATAAGGGCAACATACCTTGAAAAAACTTGGTCAGAAAAACGTTTTTCAATTCTAATGGTGTTCTAATAGTGTTCCAATTTTCAGCTCGAAACATTTTAGCACAAGCTGGACTGCTGGAGAGAGTAGAGCATTTTGAAATCGGAACCTTTTTTGGTTCACCCTGTATACCAGTAGAGAGGATTACGAATAAAAAATGGCCAAAATAACCAACACAAAAATGAGTACACAACGAAAATATTTGAAATTTCAGGCGTCTACTGCAAGCATTGAATACTTTTGCATTTTTTGCTAGACAAACGAACTCTGTCGAAGTTCGCTGTTGCTATGACTATAAGCATGCGAACATTGTGATGCGACCAATAAATCCCAAGAGTGCGTTAGGTATTCCATGCCATTAACCGCCATATCGCATAAAAGTTAGCACAAAATAGGATAATTCAAAAACAAGGGTAAAAACAAATTCTGCAAAATCAATTGGAAAAACAATTTCTGTAAAAGTATAAAATAAATGATGAAATGAAAAGATGAACAGATAAAGTAATAAAATATTGGAAAAGTGAAAACAATAATCTGAATGGCGAGTTTTGATGTAATAATAATAATCGTCAAGGTACTTGGTCAACTTTGCCACTATAAAGGGGCCGCATCTTTGCCACTGGTATATAACTGCTAATAATCGCAACTTTGCCACTACAGGGTGTTGATGAAATTTACAGCACTGAAATAAATTGTTTGTAAGAAGAAATGAAGTGTCGAAATGGTAAATAGAAATAGGACGAAGGTCCCACTCCCACCTGCGCTCATTTTAGAACTACTTAAAGCCTGTGTGTTTCGAGTGTTTTTCCTTGATAAAAGGCTTGCGAAGCCTTAGGTAAACTACAGAAGTCGGTTGCCAATATAAGTGAATTGTGCAATCAAAACAACGTCGCACAACTCAGCAATGAAGATGTTTAGTGGGTGTCCTAAGGCTTCGTGACCTTAATTGGAGTCATGTCGTGTAAGAACGTGTCAAGACCATTTGCATAAGCTTTTCTGATGTAAGTTTGCCTAACATTGACAGTGACTGCTCGTTACGATCAATGAATCATTTGATTTGTTTGCTACATAATACGACAACATCTGACTACAAGTAAATCGAATGAAAACAAATACAAAACCGTGTATTTCAATGTTCTTTAATGCGGCTGTCAGAAATAGCAGAATTGCGTGAAAGCAACAAACACCCTGTAGTGGCAAAGTTGCGGCTGCATGTTATAACGTGCATTGCTTGTGGCAAAGTTGCATGCATGCAGGCACAATTACCAGCAGTTATACCAGTGGCAAAGATGCGGCCCCTTTTTAGTGGCAAAGTTGACACACAATCGACGTTCTCTCCACCAGAGAGACTATTGACTCACGCGAGGGACCCGTGGGACCCGTACATCTCTTGAACACCAAACCACCAGAGTTTGGATTCTTCGGGTTGTGGAACAGGCATCTGTGGGGTGAGCAAAACGAACAAGAGTTCTAAAAATATTGTCTGAGATAGGAAATAAAACGATAGCGAACGAGCCGTTGCGTTAGTTTGAATGACGCATGAATTATCATTGTACGCGTTCAATGTTCCGCTTATTCATTCGTTCCGCCCATTAGTGCACGTCTAATGTGCGCTACGTTCACTGATATTAATTGGCGAACACGCAGCAGCCTTTTTAAACAGTTTGTTTACATAAAGAAATTCCCACCAAACTGCAACTACAAACAACCAAATAAGATAATGTACCGTGTTACAATATAGTGTGTGCATTGCATTTTCTATTTGCACCTTCATATTCATGCACGTGATTTCATGCGTGTTTTCATGCGAACCCAGGACTCGCTTGGCGAGCAGCAATCGTCAGTTGTACTTGCACTCGATGGTGCAACTGAACGGGCTGCTGTTGACCGTCGGCGGCAACGCACACAACGTCTCTGATCTGCTGTCAAAGGCGACCGAGTGCTTTTCGTCCGTGTTCCTCGCCTATGACATCGGTAAGACAAGTTGGTGCTATAAAACTGCCAACCACATTACTAGTGATTTTCTCGTGATCTGTGATGAATCCATAAACTATCACAATGTAAAAAATCGCGGCAAAACAAAATTTTTCGAAAAAAAAAATCAAATTTCTGACTTGCCTTTATATAAAATAAAAGGCTTGGCTTAGGAGACCTACAACAACTTTACTCAGTTTTAGGATTAGATTTGACCAAGTTTTTTCTATTTTTGCAGTCATTTTTTTATCTGTGATTGCGACAATTGATTTGTGATAATTTGCTAAAAAATCATTTTTTATTGTTTATTGTTCGTGCTATAGTAGGGAAAATTCGCCGGGCTGCATGGTACCTCAACCTTTGTAGCCACAACAAGAGCCAGCTCAAAATTATTCGTTTTTTGCACAACCAAAAATGGCAGAAATTAGCGGCCTTGGCATTTTCTCACGCGTTTTTGGGGAAGCAATCGACTTGTCAATTTTTAATTGTCTTAAATGAATCAGTGGCGTGCGGAAACTAAGAATTCAAAAATGATAAAAAAGTATCATTGTACTTGTACTTTATGTCATGAACACGACCATATGATTATGCGAAATTATCGTTTGATTACACGGAATTAGAAAAAACAAAGGTAGCTGATTTTGCTCTCCAAAAAGTTCAACCATCAAAAAATTTGCAGAATGTCAAAAGTGGCACGAGATTGATACGCCGGACATTTCGTTGTGGCCGTCTGTGCAACGATTCGGGCATTCGGCGGTCACTCATGAAAAGTACGTCTGCTTCTTCTTGTAGTGTTTTTTCCTGTATCGATTGTCGAATGCTTTCAATTTGGAAAACGGTCAGGTTGCGACAAATTAACTGCACTATGTCTTTTATTCTTTGTAAATTGTACCTTTCTAACGGGTTTCAAAAAAGCCTCTGTCATTTCAGTTCCATGTACATCTACGGTGGGTATAACGGGCGCATGTTGAACGATGTGTTGAAATACGAACCTGGTAGGTATGGGTTTAAACTTTTAACTAACAGATTAATAGTCAATCTCTGGGAATTTGTACAGTTTCTGAAAAAACTTAAAACCACGACAATGTGTCCATTTGCAGTTGGTTTGCAATTTCCTGTTTGCACCGTTCGTCCACACACGTCAGTGCTAAACAAAACTGAACTGCAATTGAAACCATTGTGCTGTTCGTGCTGCATGTCTGCACGCCTGACCCGGCCGTTCACAGGCGTCTGCGACGACGTGTCCGTGTCGTGCCCGCAGTGCTGCGACGCGTGCCTGTTGCAGTATCGTCAGGGCGTGAAATGCACGTGGTCGTCGGCCGAGACCAAAAGCAAATGTGTGCCGCCCGGCCGCCACGCGAACAACACGCGCACGTACAGCACCACCGACGGGCACGACGTCAGCTGGCTGCCGCACAAGGCGCGACAGCTCGCTGGAAAACGCATCTCCATTGTGGACACGCAGGCGGTCGGTCACAAGAGGCTTTTCACGCAGACTGTAAGATCTGTCTGTCGGTATGCGTCTACCTGGCGAAACCGCGAACAACGCAACTTCATGTATGATATTACAGTGGGAGATGTCATGTCATGGAGATTGTTTTTTTTAAGAAACGGCTGTTTTTAACAAGTCTTTAAAAAGTGATTACTGACAATGTTCCATGACAGCGTGCGTTGTTCTGATGCCCCGTTTTCAACATTGCTTCATGCGTGCATATTCACCAGATTTCACCAGAATCTGTTTTCTCTTGCGACAGTTGCATTCGTTTCACAGGACTCAGTGGTGAAATGTCTTCCGCCGAGCGGCTCGTGTCCGGCGACGATCGACCCTGAATCGGCAGGCAACGGCGGCGTCGGCGGCAGTTTGAACGGAGCACCGGCGACACAGCCGCCGACCGAGAAGAGCAGCGCGAGCACGCCGGCGCCGTCCAACGAGCAGCGTCCACGACGCAGCAGGAGCGTGTGCGATGCGGTGTTCACGTGCACCGCATGTGTGTTCCACAGAGAGTGCCGCTGGTGGATACAGCATCAGCAGCCGGCCGGAAAATGCATGCACCACAGGCAGCTCACCACAAACAGTGAGTGCGCGCGGCGGTGGAGACCGCCGTTTTGGGCGTTGGTTGTGCTGAGAAGCATCGGGCGAATGTCGTCGGTTACTCTTTTTGAGGAAAACTTGCTCGATTCTCGGTTGTAGTAACGGATTCTTTTCTTGCTGTTTATTCATCTCAGTTTTGAACTAAGGGACTCCAGTGTCTAAAAGGTCGGTTCTAATAAAGTGACGTTTGTCGATCACAACTTCAGAATACAGCAAGAAGGAACTGGACGGCGATGCCGGTGACGTGGTGGCTCCGTTGTCAACGAGCACGTTCGTCGGCACCGCCACCACGAACACGCCGTTCGAGTTTGTGAGTGGCGCAACAACAGGCGTTTGCAGTAAAACAGAGAACACACGGAACAGAGCTGTTTGATCTATTTGATTTTCGTTCAACGAGCTGATTAGCGCGCTTCCACAGTCAATTTGTGCAAGCTGGCATTTGATTGATTGGGTGCACCGAGCTGGTTGGATTGGATCCATCCGTGAGCTCTCATGTCGAAAGCAGCCAATCAGCTGATGATGCGTTCGACTGCACTTGCAATCCTTTGCATGTGCGATTGGCAACTTTAGTCGTTGTTTCCTTTATTTTGCTTGCGTGCTTCCTTCCAGTCGAGCACGCAGCCACCGAGCACCAGTTCGCTCGCAACGAGCGGCGCCCGACTGACAATATCGTCGAATCGTCTTTCGACGGTGGCGTCGATCGTCGGCTACGAGAATCGTGACCAATGTCCAGTGAGCTGCTCCGACTACAACGACTGCAAACAGTGCTCCACGCACAGGTACGTACGAGCACTGAATTCCGTGACATTACATGCTAACATTACACCAACCGTTGACATTCCGACAACTCTGTTCTCCTCCGATATGTAATGTTCATGGGTGGTAAAGCTTTTGTGTTCCGATTTTGCATCATCATTTGTGTCATTGGTAAAGCTTTGGGCGGTGTTTGTGATTTTGTGCCCCAATTCTACCGGTGCTACGACCGTGTGAACACGCTGTGCGTAGTGCCGCAAATCTCCGCAAACGCCGGGCGCCACACAGCGTCAGCCTTCCCACGGTCACGTTCCGCCAGACCGTCGCGCACCCTATTATACCCCCCCGGCAAATTAGCGCCCCAATCGGAACACCGAACTTCGTTCGCCATTATTGTTGTGTTGCGTTTCGTGTGCAGCTGCATGTGGTGCAGCACGATGCGTCGCTGCGTCGACCTGAACGCCTACATGAGCGCATTCTCGTACGGCCAATGCCAGGAGTGGATGAGTCCGAGTCACACGGTCACCGTCTCGTTGGCCTCCGGTGACACGGTCGACTTGGTCGCTCGCGATCAACTCTGCAAAGGTGCGTGCCACCATTGCATTGAATTTGAAATTTATACTTTTGCTTTTATCGGAACTCGGAAGCGTAATTGGATAATTGGACACTACACGTTATGCCGTTTGGAACGCGCAAACCTGCATTTTTTTCTGTCTGCTGTAGATCCGACGAACTGCACCGCCCAGTTGACCTGTGCCGAGTGCCAAGCGATTGGGCCACGTTGCGGTTGGTGCGACGATGGAAGTGGCACGGGCGTTGGACGGTGAATTGTGGGGCTTTGCTTTGTGTTGCAATTGAATGTTGTTCTTGGTCAACCGAAACATATATCTTGAGTCTGCAATAGCGAATTCGTTTGTGACCAGTGGAAAGAATTTGTCTGGGCATTCTTTACTGTCTGTATCGTGAAAAATACTTTTCGTGTGAGTAGTCGGTGGAAACGATTGATCCGTTTTTAATTTCGCCGACCCTAACTGCTTTTGGGACACACAAAGCTTCTTGCGTTTGCACCAATCGACGTCGATTGTTTGTATTATTGTTCAGCTGCATGTCCGGCGGCGAGAGCGGTCCAGTGGTGTACAACGAGACGACGGGCGGCTTCGAGCGCAACGACACGCTGTGCCCCGCGCATCGGTGGCATTTCTTCCAGACGTGCCCTCGTACGTTTGTGGCTGCGTCGTTTTGGCGTTTGCGATGTTATTGGTGTAATCTGAGTGCTGGTCGAAGGACAGTGCGTGATCGTGTTATTCAGACCAGTGATGCTGCACAGTTGCGAGCAGACACGCACGCGCAAATGCGAGCAGACACGCACGCGCAAATGCGAGCAGACACGCACGCGCAAATGCGAGCTCACAGCACTGCAGCGCATGTGCGTCTTTGCACGCCGTCTTCGGGGACTTATGAGTTTCTATCTGCTGATGTTGAGCACTGATTTGGTGTTCTAGATATTTGTAAACGAACGAACGGTGATTTCAGGCGATGTTTTGGTCAGCGCTACCCTGAAAAGCGTGCAGAACGCCGTAGGGCGCCCATCTAGTTTTCACTGTCATTAAATGCCTGGGCACCCCTCGGCGGGGCTCGATCCCCCGAACGCACCGACAGTACGGTCTGGCCGAATAAATAAGGCAGTCCTTGTATTCTCCCTCAAGGCGGGATTAGTCGCAGACTAGCAGTTGTCTAATTCAAGAATGCCAAGATAATTCCCAGTCGTGTGTGCAAGGGAGAAAGAATGAACAGAATGGCACGAAGAATAAATTAGTTTTTTAAAAACACGTCAAAGTCGACCTACAATTGGGTTTTTGAATGGCTTTTTTTCTTTCATTTAAATTTTGCGCGCTCCTTGCACCCTGAAAAAAGCTGCCATGTTTACTCGGCCATTCCGTAGTCTATCGCGCTACCACCGGGGCGACGAGCGGTGGCAAGCATTGGACTTTGCCAGTGACTGTGTGCCACTGTGAACGGTTGCTGTTTGCAGCGTGCCAATGCAACGGACACAGCACGTGCACGAACGAGACCGTGCAGGCGGATGGCATGCTGCAGTGCGACGAGTGCGAGCACATGACCTCCGGACGACACTGCCAACGCTGTCAGCCGGGCTACTACGGCGAAGCGAGGAATGGCGGCAACTGCTCATGTGCGCCCGGGCTCTTTTTTTCTTTTGGTTTGTGTTTGGAAAAAAATTAGGGTAAAAAAATTGATAAAGATTGTTATGATGTTTGTGGGGAGGGGGGGGGTGTCGATCGGGCGGTTAATTAAATTTGTTTCATTTTTTTTTTTTGTTTTTTTTTTTTTTTTTGGGGGTGGTGCTAGCACCCCCGGTTTTTATTGCAGGAGACTGCTATTGCACAACGAAGGGGGTCACCGGTCGAGCATGTGACGATTGCGAGAGCACATACGTCCGTGACCCGCACAATGTCACCTGCTTGTGTGCGTTGTTTTGCAGACATTTTTTATTGACTTTTTTGGTCATTCTTTGTTCCATGATTGTGTCGAAATATACTGTCCATGTTTCTCCTTGATTTCGTGTTGCCACCGGTTTTCAAAGTCTGTTGTGAGGATAAATTTTTTGTTACAGACGAACTGACGGTCGACTACATTTTCACGTTTCAACTTGACATTCGTCACGAACAGGACAAATATCTGACCAAAATCAACTTCGTCGCACGGCCAACCAAGGTCGGTGGTTGCTGCACAATTGGGCTGATTACTAAAAAACGGCAAATTTTGTCGAATTCTTTTCAAAACAGCTTTTTCTTGCAGGAGACGGTGGACATGAAATTTACCATTCACTGTAATCGCAGCGACATTCTCATGAACATGACAATTTACTCAGGTCCGTATGTTCCCAGTACGCGCTCTTTTCAACTGTGGCTTGAATATTCTGCTTTTCCTATTTCTGCAACTCAATGCAGGCATGGATAGGAAATCAGTTTCATCTACTTGGTGCGGCAATTCAACATTGCTGAAGTGACCCGAGTCTCTAAAAATGGGTATGGTATGGTATGGATGGAGTCACGTTGGCAATTCTGAATTGTCGTAACCAGCGTGAAACTAGTTTAGCAGTCTGCCAATGCATTCAGTCGCATGACCAAAAGAAAACAAAATACTGTACTGAAGTAAAAATACGACCTGTGCGACTTTGTAAATCTGTGTCCGCAACTATTTTGCAAATGTAGCCGCTCTAACTGGCCAGTGGCGCGACCTGCTTGCCGCACATCCGTGTCCCGTGGAGCATCAAGAGGAGCATTTCTTCGATTCGAGTGTCTACGACTTCGAGCGCACTGCGAACACGACGTTCTTCGTCTACGTCTACAGCTTCAAGACGCCTGTACAAATCAAGGCGAGATCGAAACCCGGCTTCATTGCTGCGTGCATGTTATTTGGAATCACTCGTCACCGGTTTTGCAAGCAAAGGCATAGAAACATGCATCCCTCCTGAAAAATCTAGCAACCCATCGATCGAGCCATCCCAAATAAGTCACAGGCAGCCAAAAAGTGCATCACCCGATGGGTTGGTTGCTTGATTTTCAGTGTGTTTTTATGCCCTTTTTGAAAATCATACCAAGCATGCACGCAGTTTTTGGACAAAAAATATTTCTTGATCAATACACCTTGTGAACTTGTGTTTTCCGTGATATTCGCACACCATTTTCTTTCGATTTTCCAGATTTCATTCGCGCAGTCGGAGCCGATCAATTGGCTGAAGTTCTTCATGATATTCTCTGGGTTTGTTACGGTTCATATAAAAATGCAACTACAGTTCAACGAAACGGCGCAATCATAAGTTTCGTTGTTTCCCGTGCGCAGCTGCTTCTTCGGCCTGCTGCTGTTCATCGGCGTCACGTGGCGCATCAAGGTGCTCATTCTGCTGCACCGCCGCCGGCAGCAGATGTACGTCGAGATGGCGCACATGGCCAGTCGACCGTTCGGATGCGCACAACTCGAGTTGCCTCCAGTCGGCAGCAAGACCGCCGTCGGTCCTTTTTCATGAAACTACCAATGCACTGCTCTTAGCTCTTCACGTCTTGTTAAAACTGGCAAATACGTTTTTTGAAACCGCATTGTGACGCTGCTACAACCAGCCAAATACAGGGTGAACCAAAAAAAAGGTTCCAATTCTAAAATGCTCTCACTGGCGTGTGCTGAGGTGTTTAGAGCTGAAAATTGGAACACTATTAGAAAACAGTTGGAGGTTTTTCTGACTTTTTTTTCACGGTATGTTGCCCCTATCACTCACTACAGCAGAATATCTGAAAAACATGAAAAATCGACAAATGTGGTGAAATGCAGAGAATTAATTTAGCTGTTACAAAGACCAAATGATGAACGTTGGTGATAACCCGAGTGTTCGCAACACAAAAAAGATGAAAAAAACAATACGCACACACAACAGCTTGGAAATGCCGAATGCTCAATGGCATTTGAACAGTCTTTGAGCAAGCTGATGTTTCACTTCGAATCTTCTAGGGTGCGTGAGCGGTTCTGCTCAGAACAGATGCGAATTTCTCTTTTCAAATGCGAAATGTTTTTCTTTTTTAATTCACACAATTTGCCACTCTGCTTTTTTCACCATAGCAGATTGATTGTTTTCTGCAGTGAAAAATGCAATTCCATTTTCAGTCGTTGCGGCCATCATGGTTAAGTGGACGGCAGAAAAGCGAGTCTGGTCTGCCAATTGGTGGGAACATGCGAATAAGTTATCTACAGTGGTTCGCCAATTTTGTACAAAATTCTATTTTACACCGCGTGGCGATACATCAGTTCACAAGTCGGTATGAGCAATGATAAACAGTGAGATTATGGGCGACCGTTGTTTTTCGTCAAAAATCGCTATTTTTTTGAAAATTACACTGTAAAAATAAACTGAAACGTGTAAACCAAAAAATTTTTAATCACAAAAAAGCTCTCAAAGTGTTCTAACAGTGTTCCAAATTTTAAGCCATGAGGTTCTTGCTACAGCTAAATCAACCCTCTGTATTTCTCCACATTTGTCGATTTTTCTTGTTTTTCAGATATTCTGCTGTAGTGAGTGATAGGGGCAACATACCGTGAAAAAAAAAATAGTCAGAAAAACCTCCAACTGTTTTCTAATAGTGTTCCAATTTTCAGCTCTAAACACCTCAGCACACGCCAGTGAGAGCATTTTAGAATTGGAACCTTTTTTTTACTCACACTGTACAACCAAAATACCGAAAGCTGCAACTAAACACGTCCAACCGTGCTGTAGTGCCCCAGCAAGCCGCGACGTTCTAGAGGTTGTTGAAAAACACCATTCACCGTGTAGCCTGGCCGACGCTGAATTGGTGCAACGCTGTGCCGCAGTGTGCGGCAACGAACAACAACCGTACCGAACTACCTAAACGGGAGTGTTGCTCAGACGGTTTTCTCCAATTGCGTTTGCTTGCAGCTGCTGCCGACGCCGATGGCGGTCGAGCCGACGTGCGACTACCGTGCTGCGGTGGTGACGGTGGCCGTGCGTCTGCCGACCGGCTGCCCCGAGCGCACCGGCTTCACGCCGTCCGGACAGTCGGGGCTGGCGGTCGCCTCTGCCTTGTGCACGCTGACGCCCCAGCAGTGCAAGCTGCTGCAGACCGAGCACAAAGGTGGGGCGACACTGTGCGTGACGCAGAGTGAACGTGGAAAGTGTGACGTTTTTGTTGACAATCAGCAGTTTGAAATTCACGATAGTGGCGTTGTTGTTTTCAGTGCTGGTTTTCGCTCGAAAACAGCAGGTTTTTAGCTGTGACTAACCGCAAACAGCGAACTTCTTGTTATCCATGCAGCCGTAGTTAGTGGTGTAAGGCCAGTAGACGCTTCACAATTGCCTTCATGAAGAACCATTCCGTGGCGCACGGCGCAGCGACTCTTTGCGCATTCATGAACAGCAACACTGTCAACTAGCCCCATGTGATTTCTCTCGTATATTGCCGAATGCATTTCGTGACTCTTGTTAACACTCGCTTGCAGGGGACGACTCGTCGCAGCGCAGGGTGGGCGCACGAAAGTCGCTGAAGCACGCGCGCGTCGTCCGCTGGCTGCGGCATGGCGTCGATCGCTCGATCGCGCTCAGCAATCAGATTCCAATTGGATCGTTGTGATTGAGTCGCTTGTGCCATCCGTTGTTAAGGCTCATTCATGCACTCGCGCACGCGTCACTTTGCAACGTGCAGCTGCGCTGTTTTTGCTCCATGAATGTGTGGCGAAATGAAGCCGCGTAAAGCGCTTCAAACTTCCATGAATGCGGCTTTAGGGTGCTCGGTTATTTATTGACGCCAAATTATTTTGTGCAAACTGTGTACATTACTTTTGCGTGCTCGCTCACTGTACATTCTTCCGATAGTGCTTTATATCTCATTGTTCTTTCTCCACGTTCTCGTTTCGTTGTTGATTTCTATTTTGTGCATTTTTTGTTTTCAATTGTTCAGCTTCGCAACAAGCCGTAACTTGGCGTTCGAAGTGTTTTGAATGTACAAATGCTTGAAATTTTCCTGATTGTGAATCGTTTTAGTTTGCAGCTGTGGTCGACCGTTTGTTCTCGTTTTGTTTTGTTCAAATGCAGTTGATATGAGTTGTGATATCGGTGGTTTATGGGGAATGTTGCCTGTATTCTGCTGTTTGAGCACTGTCCGTGAAGTTTTCTGCTAGGGCATTAAAATTCCACAAGGCAGTTGTTTTTTGAGTGCGTTGTTCAACACCAGACAGTGCAAAACTGATGCCTGTCAATTTCTTCCGATTTCTCGAGTTTCTTTCCATTTTTTTTGTTCTCTGCGCTGTGCGTGTTTGCTATGCAGCAATGGAAGTGAACTTCGATTTGTCGAAAATTCCAATATGAAATGGTGTTGAATAAATAAAAGTATAAATCAGTCTGCGACGTGAATAGTCTTTGCAGTGGTTTGTAAAACGAAGCAACTTGACAGTGTTGGTCTCATTGTTTTTATTCAGTCAAATCAAGGATCAGGAGTTTAATCGAATGAGCTTTATCAATAAATAGATGCGAGAAAAGATGAAAGTAGCCAAACTGAAACTACAGTCCATTGTGTGTGCAAGCAAATCGTGCAGTTCGCCATGCTGATTGGCTGCATCGAACTGGTAAGGAACAATCAATGAGCCCAACCAATCAGCGAATGGTTTTCCGTTCGAATATTTGTTTCATGTTTTGAATGTTGCAACGTGCGACATTGTTGATCAATCAGAACCACGTGTACAACGGCAGCGACTGCACCAGGCGACGTCGTCGGTACTCTGGCTGGTCACCAACGAACATTGGCTCGCTCAGGAAGCGGCGTGGCCGGCTGATCATTGCTGGCGCGGCCGGTGAGCGCGACGAAAGCAGAGCTGCAAGCACAACAAACGCACTCCGGTTTGCTCTCGAGTTTCCATGTACACGGTGACCAGCCTGTATTTTTAGTTGTGGTTCGTTGCCGGGGCCTCACCCTGGTGGCGTTCGGTTTCATCGAAGCTCAGTAAGCTAACGCAGATTGATCCAACGATCGTTGCGAAAATTTACAGCATATTTAGTTCATTTATCTGACTCGTGTTCTATGGGAATGAATTTGAGCACCTTAAAAGGGCATTCATGACAACTTTTTTTGTGGTAGTCGCGACCTGTTATTTGAGGTAAATGTTCGTACAAAAAACTGCTTGTTTTAAAACACTATTACTGTCCTCGACAGTCCATAACTGCTATCTGTGTTAGGGTTGGCATGAGAAATAAAACCGGTGTTTTTGTTTTTTTCTTGCAAAATAAAAAACCAGTTATTTACTTCAATTTTTTTTGAAAATTTTGGCAGTTGGTTATATATTTTTTATACGAATGTTTTTACCATATTTGCTAAAACACTGCAGGATGACAAAAACGCGTGGACGAACCATCCGAGTTTGACGATGAGAGTGGGATGATCAAATAGGCGCCACCGGCTTGTGACGGTCGACTGAGCGCCAGCAACGCACAAACGAACAACACGGAAGCGTGCACGATTTGCTGCATGGTGCCGGTGCCGGTGCTTGCGCGGTGCAAGTGCATTTGAGAATGCTGTATGTCTTTGTACAGTGTGTTCGTTTAAACCTGTCACTTTTCTCACAGAATACAGAGCATGCGATCAGCATCGAATTGCAGTGAGAAGAACGAAACGTTTGGTTGAACTCAAAACCCACTTGTGGCTAAATATGTTTTCTTGGAACTCCGATCCTGTTATTCTTTCTTTCTCGAGCTCTGTGTTCTGCGATAAAAGTAACAGGTTCAAACGAACCTACTCTACATTTCAAACGATACACCTAGGCAAAATAAAACAGCTGTGACAGAGAATGTTACACACTTTTTCCTATGCCACCATGATCACGATAAAAAAAAATTGATGCCAGCTTGCAGTAAAAATGGTTGCAGAAAAGTGAAACCGAAGCTGCAGGTTTAATTTTGGTGTGGTTTAACAATGAATACACATAACATAAAGAATAACCGTCCTCACTGAGCTCAAGCTACATACACATTGCATATTTCCTGAGGTATCTGATGTCTTTACTATTTTATAGCTGAGCAGGCAATTGGAATCAAATAAACGCGCTGGAACACCAGAAATGTAGTTTGAAGCAAATAAAACTTTGGACTAGAGCCACGGGGTATGGTTTCTGTTGTATCTACAAGTTACCTGATCTTCAAGCAATTTATCCAAATGTCGAAAAAAGGTTCGAAAAAGCATGTTGTTAGAAAGTGGAAAAAGATCAATGAAAAAATGATCGCAACAGTTGTTTAGGACCTGATTTTCAGGGACATTGCGGAAAAATTCGTGCCTGGCTGTAACCACCCGTGCCTATTCAGAGGTATTTCAGCCAACCGAACGCAATGAGGATTCCGTTGCGTCTTGCAACCGACAGAAGAAAGTGTGCCACGCTCTGATAAGCCGAGTCCGAGTATACGACACTGTTTTTTTAATAATGAATCCAAAGGAGTGCGCAACATGTGGGTGTGTGTCTTTGTGTTGTTTGTTCCATTCGTGCAATGCTATTATTAGAAATCTCATTCCATATCGGAAGGCGGTGTTTAAATGAAAAAATTTTCTTTTAAAATGAGCAGCGTGTCACGGGTCCCAAAGGATATTCCGTTTCATAGTGAAGTAATGTACCGCTGTTTACATTGGGTGGCAGCGCTGTGCGCGCCCGGTAGGATCCGGAAAGAGTGGTTTTGTCAACTCGAATAGCTATGTTGTTTATATGTACACCCACAACAACAAAAATTGAATTCACGTACAATCCAGTTTTCAAGCAGGTTTTTTTGCTGGGAAATGGCTAAACAGTGTTGCAAATTTGTTTGGAATAACCGTTTGCATGCGACGGACGTAACTACAATGTAGCTTCGTTGGTGTTTCGTTGCGTTTACAGCGCTGAAATTGAGATTGCTGACAAACCCAAGGCCAAACATGTCGACTGATCCCAAGTGCTTAAGAGCCAGTTCGTGTAAGAAGCGGGAAATTTCCGGAAAGCTATGTCACGGATTTGGCTTAAACTTTCAGGATCCTTTAAGTTACGCAAGAAAACATGCCCGCTGCCCTTATTTTGGTCAGATTTGAAAGTTTTCTCAGTTTTCAGCCAAATGTTTGAAGCCGGGTCATGGTCAAAAACTGAAATTTTCACAAAAACAGTCATAACTTGCGCATACTTGAAGATAACAAGAAAATTCAAAAACCATGTTGTAGAGCTCGTCGAGGCGCATTTTTTTGGCATAGCAACCATACTTTGAAAATGTTTCATTGGTTCACTAAAGTAAAAAAACCAAAATTTTCGACCCCCCAAAAAACGGTCAAATTTTCGGGAAAATGCCTGTCAGTTGAAATAACGGAATTGCGGCAGTGGGGGACTATGATAGCAAAACACTACTGGTTGGTGGGGGGTTCAGTGCATTATTCGTTTCTCCGGAGCTCAGAGAGCCAAAGCACTTTTTTGCGCCACAAGTTGGGTACATCGAAAATGGACTTTTTAGACTTTGCTTCATTCAAGTGTACAGAACTCTGGTTTCCCGCAACCAAATGCAAAAATTCAAACGCCATCGAATAGAGCTTGCGAAAACGCATATTTTTGATATTGAAATCATTATTTGATAAGCAATCGTTTGTCTGTTGAAAAGCAAAAACGTCATTTTATGAAGGGTGAAAGCAGCGCGATGGTGGATTTGCACTCCCCACGTTCAAGTTTACCAATAAACGTCAGTTTTTTGGGTTGTTTTCAACGCTGAGCAAAATTGAAGTAATCTCATCTGTAATTTGGGTTTAGTGAGGCCTGATTTTGGCCATATTCTGACCAAAAAACTCAATATTTGCCCCGAAATTTGTGTCGTTTTCTTTGCTACCAAGGCCAAACAAAATGTCTTCCTTTTTCAGGTTGTTGAAAGCACTGACACAAGTGAAATGTTGCATCAACTCTGTTTTAAAATGATTAACTTCAGTTTTTGGCAAACGTTCGGGCCAGAAAATGAAACAAAATGTTTGGCAGTGGCCTTCATATTTTCAAGTTATCGATGTGCAGCACAACGCGTTTTGTGATGTGCATGTGGGCCATCTCCTGTTCAATGCTTGTTGTTCTTTTTATAGTTCAAAAATTTTGTGCAAGCCTGATGTGCTAACAGAAAATGTTTCGCTTGAACACTCAATTTCACTTTGTCACCGAACTGGTTGTTCTAAACCGGTTGACGTGTTCTTGGGATGCACAAAAGCGGGTTCAAAAACACGGGTTTCCGACAAAGAGGCGAAAAAAATTCAGAACAGCAACTCCAAAAGTTTTTCTTTATTTCATGGAACAGACTCCGTAATACGAATCAAATATCACATTTGTGTGCGTGCGGTGCCGATCTGAGATGTAACCCCTCAACTGACTGGGCTATCGCACCACGCGCACACGACTGGTGCAAAGCGAATACACAGGGTGTCCCAAAAAACATAACAAAAGTAAATGGCTCGTGCGGCCGACTGGTTGCACGTGAAGCCGTGAAATTTGAAACACTTTTAGAACTAAAGAACACATTTTGTGTGTTCAAATTTTATCCCGAAATTCTAGTTTTTCAATAATATTTCGCAGAAATGCGTAAAAACTCAAAAATCACCTAACTTCAGCATTTTGACTCAGGATAAACATCGTTGTCGTCATCGAGATTCACATGTGGCAGTGGCGCAAATTCATCTTCAGCTTCGTCTTCACTGATGTCATCAGGTTCATCCTCTCGACCCTTTAGTTTCATTTTTTTCAGCTGCTCAATGTCTTTTTCATTGTTCTCAATGATTGCTGACATTCGTTGTTCGAAACTGATGAGCACTTTCTGGTGCAGCGCCCGATCATCGTTGATTTTTTGCACACCACTGCGAATTTTGCTTTTAAAATCGTCGAAACTGTTGGGCGCCGAACGGTACACAATGTCCTTTAGGTGCCCCAAACCCATAAGTCAAGAGGAAAATTTAAACAAGTGCGCGAGTGGCTGTCGGCGTCGTTCGGTGACAGCTGGATCGGCCGCATGGGAAGAATTGAATGGCCCGAGAGGAGTCCGGACATGAAGCCTTTGACTTTTGCGTTTGGGGGCATCTGACGGATAATGTGGGACATTTTCGGCGCCCACCGCTACAGCGGTGTGTAAAAAAATCATCGATGATCGACTGCTGCACCAGAAAGTGATCATCAGTTTCAAATCTTGAATGTCGGCGTTCATTGAGAACAATGGAAAACACATTGAGCAGCCAAGAAAAAATGAAACTAAAGGGTCGAGAGGATAAACCTGATGTTTATCTTGAGTCAAAAAACTGAATTTAGATGATTTTTGAGTTTGTACGTATTTCTGCTGAAATATTATTGAAAAATTAGATTTTCGGGATAAAATTTGAACACACAAAATGTGTTCCTTAGTTCTAAAAGTGTTTCAAATTTCACGGCTTCACGTGCAACCAGTCGGCCGCACGAGCCATTTACTTTTGTTTTGTTTTTTTGGGACACCCTGTGTATTCGCTTTGCACCAGTCGTGTGCGCGTGGTGCGATAGCCCAGTCAGTTGAGGGGTTACATCTCAGATCGGCACCGCACGCACACAAATGTGATATTTGATTCGTATCATGAAATGAAGAAAAAACTTTTTGGAGTTGCTGTTCCGAATTTTGTTTTCGCCTCTTTGTCGGAAACCCGTGTTTTTGAACCCGCTTTTGTGCATCCCAAGAACACGTCAACCGGTTTAGAACAACCAGTTCGGTGACAAAGTGAAATCGAGTGTTCAAGCGAAACATTTTCTGTTAGCACATCAGGCTTGCACAATTTTTTGAACTATAAAAAGAACAACAGGCATTGAACAGGAGATGGTCCACATGCATATCACAAAACGCGTTGTGCTGCACATAGATAACCTGAAAATATGAAGGCCACTGCCAAACATTTTGTTTTATTTTCTGGCCCGAACGTTTGCCAAAAACTGAACTTAATCATTTTAAAACAAAGTTGATGCAACATTTCACTTGTGTCAGTGCTTTCAACAACCTGAAAAAGGAAGACATTTTGTTTGGCCTTGGTGGCAAAGAAAACGACACAAATTTTGGGGCAAATATTGAGTTTTTGGCCAGAATATGGCTAAAATCAGGCCTCACTAAACCCAAATTACAGATGAGATCACTTCAATTTTGCTCAGCGTTGAAAACAACCCAAAAAAACTGATGTTTATGTGGTAAACTTTAACGTGGGGAGTGCAAATCCACCATCGCGCTGCTTTCACCCTTCAAAAAATGACGTTTTTGCTTTTCAACAGACAAACGACTGCTTATCAACTAATGATTTTAATATCAAAAATATGCGTTTTCGCAAGCTCTATTCGATGGCGTTTGAATTGTTGCATTTGGTTGCGGGAAACCAGAGTTTTGTACACTTGAATGCAGCAAGGTCGAAAAAGTCCATTTTCGATGTACCCAACTTGTGGCGCAAAAAAGTGCTTTGGCTCTCCGAACTCCGGAGAAACGAATGGTGCACTGAACCCCCCACCAACCAGTAGTGTTTCGCTATCATAGTCCCCCACTGCCGCAATTCCGTTATTTCAACTGACAGACATTTTCCCAAAAATTTGACCGTTTTTTGGGGGGTCGAAAATTTTGGTTTTTTGACTTTAGTGAACCAATGAAACATTTTTAAAACATGATTGCTATGCCAAAAAGATGCGCCTCGACGAGCTCTATAACCTGGTTTTTGAATTTTCTTGTTATCTTTAAGTATGCGCAAGTTATGACTGTTTTTGTGAAAATTTCAGTTTTTGACCATGAATGTCAACCCGGCGTCAAACATTTGGCTGAAAACTGAGAAAACTTTCAAATCTGACCAAAATAAGGGCAGCGGGCATGATTTCTTGCGTAACTTAAAGGATCCTGAAAGTTTAAGCCAAATCCGTGACATAGCTTTCCGGGTTTACTAGCAAATTTCCCGCTTCTTACACGAACTGGCTCTTAACAGTTTTGTGTAGTTTTTTGATTGTAACGTGGTGGGTGGTGGTGATCCTGTGTTTTCTGGTTGATGTAATTGAGTTTTCATGTCGGTTGTGCTGTATGCCGAATGTTGATTTTCTGACAAAAAGTGGAGAACGATTTGTGTTTGGCGACAATCAGCGTCGGATGCGTCATTGCCTCGTAAACGGCATGCCACCGTTTAATTACAAGTATGCAGCAGTTCAGTCTGGTGTCCGTCGCACTGCGGCACCGCAGTATGCGTCTACCTGGCGAAATCGCAAACAGCGAACTTCATGTGTTATTCATGTGGTCACGTGTCGGGTCAGGCCATTCGACGACAACAACAGCATTTCGCCTCTTCGCTTTGCCAGGTAATTGTCACGAATGAGATTGCTGAAAAATCGCAATGTAAATCGAAACAGTTTGATGTTGCGGGCAATTTACACGGGTCTTTTGTTCAGGTTATCAACAAAGTTCTGTGGTCATTTTAGTGAGTGTGCATGTCGCATTTGTGAGAATTGTGTGGGTGCTGCCGTGGCCGTTGGCCTGATCTGCTGGGATCGATGCTGAAAAACTGCATTTGTCTCAACTCAACATGACTGCACGAATGCAGTAAAAATAACCCATTCCTGATTGTTTAGATGCGTACACATATTAATACATGACACAACAAGAAGCCTGACGCGGTGGTGCACTGAGGCTTATACATGTGGCAGACCTAAAGTGCAATGAGCTCGTTTTATTGTTAATCGTCAACAACAACACTTCACAGCTCGAACGTTGGTGGAAGCTTGACTCAAGCGAGCGCAGCATGACGACAGCAAGTCTGTTGAGTCAGTGATTGTCGGATTTCTCAACTGATTACATCGCGGAATGAAACTTGATTCTGTCGTTTGTCGTCGTTGCGTTTTACCGTCAGCAATTGCCTTGGCAATCCATGTTGACACACGTGACATGCACAGAGGCGTGTTCGGTCTCAAATGAAAACAAACGTGCCGCAGAGAGACACGCCGAATAACAAATACAACGCATGTTTCCGGTCTCTGGCGTTGTCAATGATGTTCTGCTAACACGACCAAAGAAGATAGCAACGGTACTTGCGAGAAGTTGTTGTTCGCAAACCTCACAAGTCCGCCTTTATTTCTATCTCTGGGGTGTGTACCTGAATGTCTTGTTCGTTGAGGTGTATTGCGCGCGACTTGTGTGCACCGTAACATGTCCTGGTTACGCGATAGCGCATGAGCCAGGAAATGTAGCCTCATGACACTATCGACACTGATTCTTCTGCATATTGAACATAGCTTTCAAACGACACGACAATGCATTGGATTCTTTTCAATTAATAAATGTTGAACGTGTACATGTTCCCGTGTTGACATTGTGCCTTTCATTACCTTGAGGTTTTCGGTATCCATGGCATTGAGTTCATTTGCATCTGCATTTTCATTCGTTTATGTGCACGGTTTCAGCAGAAGTCCACCACACAGTTCATTCGTTGTTGTCGATGTAACACCTACACATGAAACTGTCACGTCTGCAAGTGCTTGTATCTATATGTTTTGTTCTCGCATAGCTCACTTATATATTATCTAATGAGGACGCATAAGGGGATAAGTGTGTGTAAGCAGTAGAAACTTTGCTTCACAACTATTTTCAAGTTTCTGATGTGGTACACATCCAGTTCACATAAGAGCCATATTTTTCGTTTATTCACTATTCGGTTGCACATGTATTTGTATACAAATAAAACTTCAACATTTGCGGTATTTCAGGCATTTAGCGACCACTAAAACCACTAAAATAACGATCAGACTTCAGATCGCTGATACTGGTGCCCAGGACATAGTGTACCAGAGGAACGCAATGTCTCGTTTTGTGGCAAAGGCACGACTCACGGGACAGGCCTATGTTTTTTTTCAAAAGTCGGTTCTGCAATTTGCAGAATTTTGCGTAAAAAATTTCTGCAAAAATGAAATTCGGTTTCTGCAAATTTCAAAAACACGACAAAAATGTTTTTTTGTGCTTGTTTAATGTCATTTTTTTCGCTCTGAGCATCATTTCTCAACGATGCGCAGAATTGCAATTGCCAATTGCATCGTTTTACCAAGAAAAATTCATAAAAAGAACACATATACCAAACCAGATTGCCAAACCAAACAAATCACCAATCATTCGTTTCAAATCATTCAACCTAATTCAGAGACTTCAAAGCGTTGCTGCAGATAAGCACATAAGCTTTATTGTTGATGACGTACGCACAGCTATGTAGGTACATACCAGTGACAAAAAGGTATTGTCTTCCGTTGATTTTCACCCTCCTCCCCCAGTTCCAAAAAACCCGAAGGTACCGAAAGTCCTCGTAGATTGTTGTAGGAGGAGTGTGGATATTGGCTGAACCGTCCGTTCCGTGAGCCAGGGGAAGGGGGGGAACAATGCTGCGCCGAATGCATGCATCTGCGCAACGCTTTGTCCATGGCAAAGCAGTGTCAGTGATCGAAGATGTAATCTTTAATTTGGTAGTTTTTGTTACTATTTGCTCGAAATTCATCGATTAATAGTTTCGTGTGTCAAAAATGGCAGCGGAAATAATAAATAAACGGCGCAAAAATATGGCTCTTGTACTGTATCTGGAGTACCACTCAGTTGTGTGGGTCATGCCATATTCCTCCTTTTATATGCGTCTCCGCATTTTTAGATAATATTCTGATTTTAATATTCCCAAAATCGGAAAAATTCAGAATGCGTTGGGTTTTTCTTCCGAACTTCCCATTCGGCTTACAGCGCACTGATTTCATTTTTCGTTGAGAGATGTGCCGTCAGCTTCCACGGCCGATTTACCCGAAATCGTCACGATTCAGTATCTAAAGTGCCTTAAGAAATCTAAGCCAAAATCCCTGATCAGCGCATTGAATTACGTCGGACGGGGGGGGGGTCCGGGGGGGGGGGGGGGGGGCAAAGTTCATCGGGGGGGGGTTGAGGGTTGCTACGCATTGTATTCGTCCTGTTGGTGGAGGCCATGTGTGGGGGGGGGGGATGCGCTGTGTCTGAAAGGGTCGGGGAAAAAATTTAACTAAATTTCAGAATCTACGAATAGAACTATCGTGAGAAACGTTTTTGTTCGACTGAGTTTCGAAGGTGGAAATTTGAATTTCAGATCAAAAATTGAAAGGCGACATTTGAAACCAGGTCAAGCTGAATTTTGAGAAATGCCCAATTTTTTGCCCAAAAAAGGATCGTGGCAAAAAAATAAAAAACCTCCGAATGAAATTACCCCAGGAAACTATTTTTGTTTGGTTGGAAACAACTTTAGACAAAAATTGCCCATTTTTTGCCCAGGTCGGGGCAAATTAAATTAAAACTTAATTTTCAGTTACGAAACAATTTCAGACAAAAATTGAAAAATAAATTTGAAAAATTTAAAACGTCTTGCAAATGAAGAGCGGTATGACTAGCGCTCGTGGCCAAAAAATATGAAATTTTGACATTTTGGGCAAGTAGCAAAAAAAACGATCCTACTAAGTTCCTGAATTACCCCAGAAAATTTTTCGACTCGGGGGGGCGAAACACCTACGGGTAACCCGAGTTAGGTATTGGGGGGGGGGGTTTTGTTTGGTTATGAAACAACTTTGGAAAAGGTGGCCGACGGGCAAATAAGACCGGACTTTGACTACAGCGACCAATCGACCGCTTTTTTTTTTGAGGGGGGGGGGGGGGGGGGGGGGGGCGCTTTTAAACAATTTACACAAATCCGAAGGGGGGGGTAACACACGTGAAACAGGAGAACAAATTGAACCAGATCCACTGACTTTTTGGTGGTATTAAATTTAGCAAATTTTCAGTTGTGCCCAGGGGGTTTTTGTGAAATTCTGGCTTGTACGACAGAAACTTTAGAAAAAGGCCCATGCTCTAACGGTTGTGGCAAAAAATTTTCGCAATATTACAGAAAGGGGTGGGGGGGGGGGGGGGGGGTTACCCCAGGAAAATTCTGGTTATGACGATCATGAAATTTCTAAAATCGTGCCCGGTTATAATTTTTGGGCTATTTGTAAAATAGGGGGTGGGGGGTGGGGGGGTGGGGGGGGGGGGGTGGGGGGGGGGGGTTTTGTGCCAAAAAAGGCTCGTGGCAAAAAATGTTGAATTTTTAAAATCTACGGCTGAAAGTTTTTGCCAGGTATTTTCCTGAATTTTTGTCTGCCAGGGTCGAAAATCGGATTCTACATCTAAACTTCCTGAGGTGACCCCGTGCTGGGTATTTTGGAACCAGGTCAAAACCTTTGATTTTGTAAATGCCCAATGCCCGAAAAAGTCCGGCAAAAAAAGTAATTGGTTTTTTCGGATCAATTTTAGCCGAAAAGGCACGTGGAACACAAGCCGGTTGTCACCACTGATACTGAGAATTATGTAGGTGAGATTTTTATGTTGGTAGAAATTTAAAGGGGGGTTGGGTTGGGGGGTGGGTGCTGGGGCAGGAAACTTTTTTTTTGACTACAATGCGGTATTGAGGTAAAAGGGGGTGTTGTGACAGTTAAATAGATTGCTGAAGTTTGTAAAGGCTTTATTTGCATATGTTTTTTTTTAGAAATTTGTCCGCTCGCTTCGCTCGCTCGCGCATCCGCATGATCTCTTTGAGATATGCTGATCGTCAACATATTGAAAGTGCAATAGTTATAACTTTTATGCTGTATCCAGTTCAGATTTGTTGCTTCTTCAAACAATGTGTTTACTGGATTTCATTTTGAAGCACAGTATCTGTCTGTGCGTACGGCTTTTGAAACACATCTTCCGTGTGCGCAGCCATTATTTACAGAGGAAACCCGCTGGCGACTATTCAGGCGAAGTCTGTCTCATAAATCACCTAATTTGCCGATTTTGCCTGATTTGCATGTGATAAGCGGGTGGATATCCAAAGCTCACAGTGCATATGTAGAAATCGCTGGGGAGTATTTGAGTTATTGATTGCCAGTTCATGTACGGATCCAATAATAATCGTTCAAATTGAACTTGATCAAATTTATGGGCACACAAACACGCGCTCAATCGATCGTCCAGCATTGCAGCAGTGTTCATTGTTGTTGTCCAACAATGCAACCACACTGAGATTTTTTCAAAACGTCTTAGGTGACTTTTGACACTTCAAAACTCAAATATTTATTAATAGGTGTCCAGCAGAAAGCTTTCTGGTGTCTGGAGATGAAACTGTCTCAAAACGGTTGTCAGCAGCACTGAAAAAGCAATATGTTGATGCTTTAGAAAAGAACACCCAATATAGGGATGTTATGCTTGGCAGGCGACTTCAGCTATCAAATTCAATATAAATACCACAGTGCTTTGTGTCTTTTTGGCAAATTAAATTAAAATTAATATTAAATTTTGAAAATTGAATAAAAACAAATTAAAAATTAAGAAAATTAAAAAAAAATTGTGAAAACGTTGTTTTTGCAATTTTTCTGAATCGAAAATTTTGGTGTCATCCAAAATTTTTAGCTGTCTCAAGTCCTGGTAACGAAGACAGGCAATTAGCCGCGGTGTTCCTCTGCATAATCACCTGTGTTGTCTCACTGTGAGGTTTCTCAAGAGAAACAGCCGTATCCTGAACCTCAGACGCACAAAAAAGCGTGTTTGTTTATGAGCGCGGGCACCGTTTATGAGCACACACACTCAGCGCATCTCAATCCGTGCCATAGCCGTTCGGTGTCTCCGTGTGCTCGACAACACAGTCCGCATACTAAATCATCTGCCGAACATACACAACGAATGCTTCATACAAGCAACAACCTTGTGTCCTAGTAGACACACGTCCACGCATGATGTAGCATCGCTGCAAAACCTCGAAACAAACAGCCGACAACTCTTGCGGGGCTCAGCACCGTGCGCACCATACGCAATAACTTGAGTACAAGGAATAAGATTGAACGCACGTGCCTCGCGCACAAACATATAATAGATCGATACAAAAGCACGGGCTGCTGCAAACACGGTGAACATGTGCCATGCATACACATCTGGGCAGCTTGTAAAATGTGTGCGCTGGCAAATATGCGTCGGACGCAAGATATTGCGCTTGTTACAGTGGAATACGCCAACGTGTGCGTGTGTATATCAGTCACATAGGGGCACGCAACGCTGCGCGCTGCACTTTTCGAGCGTGGACATGGCGCATAGAAACAACAATCATACGCGTTGTTCAGGGTGGCATGTGGCTGCGAGAGATATGTACTGTATATATACGAATCCGTTTGCGACTCCGTGCTCATGTATGTGCATTGCGCTGTACGATATCGCGGTGCGCAGCATATCAGCGACATGGCAGGCACTATGACATTCATATTAGCACGCACCGAATCGACTGAATTGCAGCAGCGCAGCCCGCACTGCTGAGCTACCACGTGAAATGGCTGCTATCTGGCGAACGGCGAATGAAGATGGTCGCTTGTGCCCGGATATACATACACATGTTCTCGAATATATTGCATAATGATTGTAACTATGACCGCGATCAGCGGATGAACTCTTGAGAAGCGCAGGACATCACCGCGCACCACTCCTTTTACAATTCCGATCACCCTGTGTGCGTGGCCTGCGCCGCCAGCGCACGTTGCAAGCGTGTCGGACTCGAACCGGCTGCTATATATGGTGCTCTCATTACTGTCATTATCAGTAAGTTGTATTGCGAGCACACGAACATGTACACTTGTTATGTATGCAGTGCACGTGCGCGGCGTCAGTTCATCAACGCCTTCGACACACATTGCACATGGCATATCATGTAAACAAGTGATCTGCCTCAGCCAACGGCTCGGCGTGTGTGTGTGCCTGTGCCTGTCCGGCACCCGATGCACATTGTCGAGGCGGCCTTTGATATGTGTCACTTCGATGTGTAATGATTGTGTTTGCAGTCATCTGAGGTGCATTCATGGCATTGCATGCGAACGACAGTGCACTTTGTTTCTGCAGTACATATTGCTGATGCTGTTGGTAGTTTTGCAGTTTTTTTGTTTGGGACGCAGCTTACATGCTTGCGCCAGTCGACAAATATATCCACAGCTGTAAATAACGTCAGTTCTTTTTCTCTCAATATTCAAACGCGCCAGCCGCACCCGGACGCAATTTTGCGCATGCCCATCACGCAATCATGCTCCACTCCAACTGTGTTTGTTTAGTTTCATTTTCATTGGGGTGCTGGGTTTTTGGTCTATTTTTTAAACCACTGGTTTTTTTTCAAGCGGTTCGCAAATTTTAGGTTTCCCAGGAGGGTTTTTTTTATTTTTTGGTTTGAACATTTGCGATATCTCTCTCGTTATCTGATGGAGATAAAAAATAATGCAGCCCAAACGTGCAGTTCTTCTGCAACAACGCACATTGACGTCAAATAACGTGCATCAGATCAACTTTATATCACTTATTTTTTACATGTATGTCGGGTGACGCCAATGATCTGATCAGCAAAACGCGCTTTCAGCATTCCCGTTGCGGTTTCATGTTTTTACTTTGTTGAAATCAATATTAAACAAATGGAAAGCCTAAAAAACAAAAAAAAACTGCGTGTGTTCGTTTTTGTCACGGCTGTTGATTGCCACTCACTTTTGCGATCCGCAGAAATAAAATAAAGATGAGGCAACCAAATTACGGAGTACCCAATTTCACTCAAGCGAATGAGACTGGAAACACGATTAGAATGAGACGAGAGTGTTATGGCGCCAGGATAAAAGCAGGTTTGCAGCAGGAGTGTCAATATAAAAATCACTAAGTGATGTTTTCATGCCCTGGGTTCTGAATTTGTGGCTGTGAATAAAAATCCATCTCCTTCGACCGCTTTTTTGCCTAGGATTAGAGTTAGCATGGAGAATAAAACCGGTGTTTTCTAAAAAAGGGTTTATTTACGTTTTTTTGCGAAAGTAACAAAACACTTCTTTACCTTTAAATTTTTCCTAACTTTAAAACTTCAAAACTATTGGCTGGCTGATATCGCAAAATGCAAGATATTACATTTGGGAAACCTGAAAAAATTGAACTGCGGGAAACTGGATTTGTGAAATGTCAGATTTACTTTTTTGCTCCTTCAAATACTAATTTGGACTGTATTTGTGGTTTTTGATAGGAAGGGACAACTTCTGACAGCTTTTGGGTGCTGAAAAAAAAACGCAATTTTAAAACGAAAATAAAACTATTTTTTTCTGGTCATATTAAAAAAACGGTTTTTTACCAACCCTAGTGCCTAGTATTACTCTTGTTCTCGCTCTTTGATTCCGTGCCGTTTTTGAAGTAGCACATTTGAAATTGGTGCACCGCATGAGACAAATGTTTTTGCGGGAACGTTGTTCTTGTTTGAAAGCCAATACTGCCGGTCCACGCATTATTGCGTGAAGCGCCCTTTTGCTGTTGCAATACGTAATCATGTTTGCCGTCCAGTTTCAGATTCACAACAAAAGTCATATCTGGTGTTGTTCGATTTCAACCAGCCAGGAGACCGATTCACTTTATTACACTGTACTTTTTCAGCCCACCCCTTCGTTGCACATTCATTGTCGATGCGTTGCCGTGCTGAATGTTGCGCTCCACTGTCAGTGCTCGCATAGAGGCAGCGAACCGCGGTGTACGAAAGAAAGCATAACAAACGTTCTGCGATTTCCGTGAACAGCGACAAATTTGGATATTCGCTACCTGCGTCGGTCACACATTTGTTGTGTGATCAGCGCCAAATCATAAGTCAGCATTTTTCGCTACGCCATGGGCCGTTGTATGTCGAAAGAGGAAAAGGAGCAGGGCAAACGGAACCGTCGCATCGACGACGACCTCCGCAAGGATCGCTCCATGAACATGCGCATCATAAAGCTGCTGTTGCTCGGTGAGGCTGCGCTGGTTGCTCAATAATTGCTGGGCATTATTAAGTTTAAGAACAAGTCCGACATGTTGCGGTCTGTTTTGGTGTGTAATATTTGTCAGGAGTCATGGTTGTCTTTATTCGATTGCGGGACGCGTTTGGAAGAAATCATTTCACGACACGACCAGTACTTTCATAAACTATACATGGCTTTCTGTTTGTAGGTGCTGGTGAATCGGGCAAGTCGACAATATTGAAGCAAATGAAGTGAGTTACCACTTGCAGCGTTCATCATCATTGGTCAGGGGTTTTATCTATTTCTTGCTTGATCAATTTCAGAATTCTGCACAAGGACGGTTTTTCACAGCAAGACTTCGAGTTGATCAGGCCCGTTGTCTACAGCAACACCATCCACTGTATGCTCGCGATACTGCGCGCCATGTACACGTTGAACATTGAGTTCAATGATGCGGACAGACAGGTTTGTGGGGAGGGGGGGGGGGTGATCGACCATGTATCCTCACTTTACTCCACGGCGCTTCACGTCAAATTTAAGGAGCAAAAACAGCAATGCTTTCTGCTTTGTTTCACTTCAATTCACGTGAAATGTGCTCATTCATGACTACGACAGGCCGTGACGTGACGTAAAGGGTATATATGCTTGCATAAATCTCAAAATCAATTTGAAAAAGCTGTTTAACTAACACCAAAAATAGCGTGCGTTACAGCGCGATGCGCAAGTGGTCTACGCGACGGTGCACGCACAGAAGGACTCGGAAGCATTCAGCGAAACATTGGCGTCGTCGATGCAGCGTCTCTGGGCGGATGCCGGTGTGAAACTGTGCTACAGCAGGAATAACGAATATCAAATTGACGATTCCGCTCGATAGTATGTGATTTCGTTTTCATTTCAATTGGTTTCATTCACTACGGATCGGGTAGCGTTTATCACGGCAAGAGTGAAATAATGGGCTTCTGTAACCGTCTCTGACAGGCCCATTCATGCACGCGCGCGCTGACGCGCAGGCGTCAGCTTCAACATGAATGATAAAGCACCATAAAGTAAAGCCCTGCTTTGTTTCGTAAACTTCATTCATTGATGCAAGCGCGCGCTGACATTGATTGTACGTCTTGCTGGTTTCATCGATTGCTGATGTGGATCGTTGTTTCAAACATTCGTGTGCCAAAATTTCATTTTGCACACAAGCCGCTGCGGCGTTCTGAGTCCGGACATCACTGGTGCAACGGTTGACGCAGCTTCATTTCATGATTCATGCTGGCGCGCAGCAGCGCGTGCGCCATGAATGTGCGCGTGCTCTAACACGTGAAGCACGCTTAAAGCTTCATTCATGGACCAAAAACATCGCAACTTCACGTGCTAAAGTGATGCTTCGCTTCAGCTTCCTCGATAATCTGTCACGAATCAGTGGTGCAGATTATTTGCCAAATGAACAGGACCTACTGAGGACACGTGTAAAGACAACGGGCATCACTGAAGTGCTATTTGAATTGAAAGGCCTCACGTTCAGGTCTGTTTCAACGATGATTATAAAAGATACCAGATATTTTTAATAGGAGTTTCGTTCAAATTTTTTATGGTAGGAATTGTATTTTTTATGGTATGTACAGGGTAATCGACGTCGGTGGGCAGCGATCGGAAAGGAAAAAATGGATTCATTGTTTCGACAACGTGAATGCGATTATATTCATCAGCAGCCTCAGCGAATACGACCAATGCCTCCGTGAGGATAACTGCACGGTCAGTGACTAGCCACTCGAGTAGTCCACTCGTTTTCGTACTATTTATTCCAGTTCTATAAAATACATAAATGTTTATTTTGTTGGTGTTTGAGCCTCAGAGGTTCCTCAACTTTAGTGCTCAATAGAAATTCGTAATGCAACTCATGTTTTTTTTGCAGAATCGCATGCAAGAATCATTGAAGCTGTTCGATTCGATCTGTAACTCACCGTGGTTCGCTGATATTCACTTCATATTATTTCTGAATAAAAAAGACATTTTCGCCGAAAAAATTCCCCGTTCGCCATTGACTGTCTGCTTTCCTGAATATAAAGGTATGAACGTTTTCCGTTTTTTTGTAGAACACTATCCATCGGTGTTTGTTTAGATGTGTAGTTCATCATCATAGTTTTTGAGCTCGTTTATACAGTTGTTCCAACAATAACCAAACCAACTTCAAAAAAATACAACGCAAAATGTTTTTTACGTGACTCACCACTCGATTTATTGAGGAAGTCGTAAAAATTTATTGTTCTTATTTGTTTGAACACTGTTTCTCAACGTAATTATGTTTCTCGATATGTTGCATGAAAAATTAAAGTTTTGCACGATTGCAACATTTTGAGCATGTTCGCGCTATTCATTAAGCTTATCTAGTGACGGTTAGCTATGTTAGTGACGGACGCTTTATGTCAACATAGCATGCGTCAGAAAATACTCCTTCATGAATGCCGCTCTATTCTTTTCACGTTCAGAGAAAATCGTATAGTTGTAAAAAGCAACAGACCAACTTATGAAATGAATTTCCAGGCCAACAGACCAATTCGGAGTGCGTTCACTACATCGGCTGGAAGTTCGAGCAGCTCAATCGGAACACGTCACGTGACATCTACTGCCATCACACATGCGCCACCGACACCAACAACGTGCAGTTCGTGCTGGACGCCTGCTTGGACATGATCATTGCGAAGAATCTCAAGGCGATGGGACTCGTATGACAACGGCACGCTCGACCAACACTGCAGTGTCCATTTTGCTTGAAATGGACAATGATACAAAGTTTCGGTCAAAAGTTTCGTTGCTGTTACACGCCCGCCCTGTCCAACTGTGATGACATCATTGTCTGATCTCATTGCACCTTGTTATTTCAAGAATTATGCCATACACACAGTATGTGAACACATGCCAACTTTGGGAATTGTTTCCATTGAAGCAACATGACCGCAATGGAAAGGATGGAAGCTTTTTCTCAGTGTTTCTGACTTGTGTGACACATCGCTACATTATTAGTGAGGGCAATGTCTTCCAGACCAGAGCTTTAATTACTATTGGACAAGTAGGGCGACAGATCTCGTATTTCTATTGGGTACCATTATCATTACCATGGTGTAACAGAAACGTTTTGCACCGCGCTTGTTGTGATCATTATTGTGCGATTACTGATAAAAACATTCGATATATCAGATTTTATAACGACTCACTTGTGACTGTGAATTGTGATTTTGGTTCCTTAAGTCAATCACTATATCAGTACTTACTTTCACAAAACATCGTTTTTTCATCATTCAAGCATTCCATTTGCTGTAAAAACAATCCGACGTGATGAAACAATTTTTGTGACTTCCTTTTCACATTGAACAGAGTCAGAAAAAAGTCTCATGAATGAATGATCAATTTTCGTGTCATAACGGTCATATTTTTGATTTTTGTTTTTCATTCGTTGAATGATGTACAAAAAATAAATAACAATATTGTATATTTTGGTTTGATGACTATATTTTCTTGCAAACATATACGTTTTCGAGAGTATGTCGCGTTGAGTGCAGCCTTGCAAATATGTTGCAGGTGAACGAGCCACAAACGACTGGGTTTGGGCACACGTTTTACATGGCATCAACCTTGATTTTCGCTATGAAAACATTGATAAAATCACGCTGCTTTATAAAGTAACAAAATGATACTGAGCAAGTGTATACGCTAGCTCTGTATTTGTAGTTCAGCAAACATGAAAACGCCGACCGTTTATTTGAGACTTCAAGTCAAGTTAAGTCAAAAGACAGTTAAAAAAATTTTTGCGCACAATATGGAGAGACACAAAACTTTCAAAATGCCGCAGGAAAATCTGAAGGTGACAAAAATAGGTGCTGACGCGCTGATCAAACTTTTCATTGCAAAGTTAAATCATTTTAACGCTCAAAATTGGCAAAAAAATTAAAGAAAATTACCCCTCGCGGCCTCGACTCGACGGGAAAAATCGTTTTGTTAAAAATTTTAAAAAAATCCTATTTTAAAAAAGATTTTTGTTCAAAGTTTAAAACAATTTCGATCCCAAACACGTGAAGTGAATGTGCAGCACAACACAAATACAAAATATTGAACTTTTCATTTTATTTTTTCCGTGAAAAAAATTAGATTACGAATTTCACGAAAAGTCTATCAAATCAAAATCAAGTCAAATTTTACACGAAAAAAAATTCCCGGAAAAAATTTCCATGATGGAGAAGATAGAAGAATTCAGCTGCATCTTGCGACTTGCATACCAGCATAGCAGTTAGCAACAGTAGTACTGTAGTACCATGATTTTTGATTTTGATTTTTCTTTCTTTTTTCGGTATTTTGGCTTATTATATTGCGATCAATTGGCTCCCAGCAACGCCAGCATAGCAGCTGGCTTCCTTTGCTATCAATTAATTAGCAAGCAACTAGGTTGTACCAACTATAAATAAAAAATTATTTTATTTTTAGCTTAGCACCAACCTGTCACGCAGTCACTTCGACGCCACCACCAAGCGGGCGATCCTCTGCTCTGCAAGAAGTCAATTTTATCAATTTGCCGACCCAAAAAAACCAAAACAAAATGGGTGAACCAGAAGAGGCTGCTGATGACGTTGCGGAGCGCGACGACGACGTCGGCGAACAAAGGAAAAGTGACGAGTTGGTGCTTGCGGATGTGATTCAGCTGCGTGCGGAGATCACAAGATTGACAAAAGAGCTGCATGAAGTCACCGAAGAACGTACGCAGGCAGCCCAGTACGGATTACAGGTAATGGCGCGCGAAAGCAAATATTTTTTGACACTGTATTTTTCAGTTTGCTTGCATTTTCGCACATTGGTATTTGAATACTTCTTTCTTGGATGTGACGGTCATTTGGAAAGAAACTCTGGAAGTCGTTCAGGTGCTTGAAGAGAAATCAACGTTGGAGCAGCGCTTTCACGAGCTCGAACACAACCACGACATTGTCAAACATGAGCTGGAGAGCACGCGGGAGGTATGCGAATGCACGGGTTGTGATGTTGGCACAGCTCGATCTATAATGCGTTGCTTCGCCTTCAAACTTGCATTGAATTTTTGAAACTGTCAACAAAATCTTCGTTTGCAACAGCTATCCCGATGAGCTTTTCAAGCTTTTTTTTACTGGCATTTGTGTGTGTGCGTTTATTAAACGTGGTATCGAGCACCGCGGGCGGCACGCCACGCGTCTACCTGACAAGCCGCAAACAGCGAACTTGTGGTGAATGTTGAACATCTTGCCCTCCCCCAAGCAGCAACGTGGTTCAACAATAAAAGACAACATAATAACCACGGGCGCAACAGCCAACAACAATTTTTTTTGGTTTCTGGCCCGTTTTCGGGTGCATTGAGTGGAGGTGGAGTTACAAATATAAACTTGCAATTAGTAAGTGATGCCGCATTTTTGTTGTGCTGATCGCAGACCCTGAGCAAGTACACGGCGCAGCGCAAGGCGACCACCGCCACTGACCAACGTCACGAGGACAGCCTTCTGGAGGAGAGCATGCGCCGTGAGGCTGAGCTCACCGAGCAGCTGACAACGCTCGAGACCGACTTTCGCACGTGCTCGCAGGTGGAAACGACTGAGAAAAAAGCGATTTGCATTTATGGGTCCCCTGCCCAACTGGTTCCAGAAACCCGACGGTGCTAAATTACGGTGGCTTAGTATGGAAATAATCAGTTGTGATTATTGCTTATTTTATTCCTTCATTCGTGTATTTGTCTTGTTGCAAAACCAAAAGCTTCTCAAATAAGTTCAAGCATTAAGTTTGAAACGTGTAAGGGGTGCACGGAAAAGAATTCCTGCACGTTGAGTGTTTGCACGTAATTTCTAAACACTCGTTCATCACCATTCTTTCTATTGAAATGTTGAAATGATCTGCCAACAGCTACGACAAGGGGCTAGTCTTTCTGGAGCACCAGAGTGTGACATTTTGGTGGCTGCCGCTTGTATTCCCCGAAAAGCGGCGCGTCCGAAAGTTTCTTTTGTCGACGATACCATAACAAACATAGTGTAGGACTTTTTGCATTTTGTTTTAATGATCCCGCTATTTTCGTGGCAACATTGTTTACCGCCATCGCAGGAGCGCGATCGCTTGAAAGCGGAGATCGACCGATTGAACTCGTTGCACTGCGACACGGCACAGACGGCCGAGGAGTTGGACGCACAGAAACGCCACTTGCGGGAGGAGATCAAACAGCTGAAACTCAGGGAACGCCAGTTGATCAGCGACTACTCGGAGCTCGAGGAGGAAAACATATCACTGCAGAAACAGGTCGGGCATTTGCGGCAGTGCTTGCCATTGGGATTGGTGAAGCAAAAACATGCTGTTGGTAGACTCGCTCGAATAAATTAGATTCGGTGCATATCACATAGCTATGTTTTAACACAGCTACGTGTCACTAAATATTACTTCATGAATGCCGCTCAACTGTCTGAGAAGTACTGCCACTCTTACCCAGAAGGGTTTTGGAAATGAATTTGATAATTTCCTTCCCGGATTGATTTCAACAGTTCTCAGTTATAACAGTCAAAAACGGACACACCAGGTGGAGTGAAAAAACTCATCCAAAGTAAGCATTGCAGGTTTCAATGTTGCGGTCGAATCAAGTGGAGTACGAGTCGATGAAGTACGAAGTGAAACGTTTGATTGACGATCTTGATGTGATGCAGTCGGGTGCGGAGGAGACGAACAAACTCAAAGGGCTCGCTGAGAAACAGGCACGTCGCAACGACGGAAACGAAATGGTTTTTTGGTTTTGCAGTTTGATTTCCTCTCCAGGAATTTGTGAAAGGCGATGAAAGTGCAGGCACTCCAGCAGCCGTCGATATAGTGAAACTGCAAATCGTTGACAATCAGCTGATTGGTTGATTTTGAATTGGTTTCATTGATTGGTTCAGAAGCAGCCAATCGGCGCGTCAGATTCCAAGGCCGAAATGCACCAACTGCACAGTTTCACGGTGCGTGCAGTGGTTCAGGTGTCCACCAGTAAATCTTGCCGCAACGGCAAATCGCTGAGCATATGACCGTGTGTTTAAAAGCATCTTACTAAAACTACCAAGAAAATGACGACAGGTGGAAGAGGCGCTGGTGGCACTGCAGCACGAGCGTGAACAGCGACTGGCACTAAAACGCGAGCTGGAGCAGCTGAAGAACGCCGATCACATGCACCAGCTGAACCAGATGTTCTCGTCGATGTTCGATGAGGCGACCGGCGAGCAGGAGGACGCAGCGCTGAAGCACCTGGAGAAGGCGTTCACCGCAAACAAACGCGCCACCAGTGATCTGTTCACGGAGGTGCACGGCGACATGCAGGTGCCTCCGGGGGGGGGGGTCGTCTGACGTGCTTTGGTGTCACGCACGAGTGCACAGTGGAAGAAGCTTGGGCCCGTGGTGGTCTGGTGTGTTCGACTTCAATTTGGTGTCAGACAGTGGAAGGAACGACGGACTAAGCCAGCGTAATGAAGCTAAAGCTGAGCACGTCGCTGCAAACGGTGCTATATCGAGTTGTCTTACTCGCTGTGTTGAAAAACGGTCTTTGAACAGGCGAACAGTTTCGCTGAACAAACTCACCGATTTCTTTGTTCATCTCCTAGGAACAACTGAACCAATTGGAACGCGAGAAGGAGGAGCTCTCGACGCGCACACAGAAACTGACGGAGCAACTGAACGTCGCGAAGTCGCATTTAGCGCCGGAGCGACAAGACGAGATACTGGCGTTGCTCGCGGCGTTGCACTCGATCGGCGGCGACGATGAACAACATTTGACGCCGGAACAGAAATACGCGACGGCCGTCAAGCAGCTGGCGGAGTTGCGTGCGCAGCAGAGTGCGGCGGCGGGCGTTGACGCGGCGCAGTTGGCGGCGTTGCGGGCGACCGTGGACGCGCACGCGAACGAGACGCTGCAGCTGCAGCACGATCTGCGCACGGTCGGGGGCGTTCAGTTGAATTGGGCTTGCTCGACTGGAAACTTTTTTTTGAGGCAACGAGCTGATCAATTACCGTCAAAGAGAGAGCTGATGACAGATATATTGCTCCACTGAGTACCATACTGATGTGATTTACTGTTCCTGGTTTCTCTTGCGCTGCGCATTTTTTTCGCCAATCTGTGAATGGTCTTTTCAAACGAAGAGCATCAATTATCACCGATTCATTGAGTGGAACTGTGAATCATCAGCGATCCACTGATTGGCTGCTTTCTGCTTTTGAATTTTGTTCAATGGTGGTTTTTGATCTAATCAGCCGATCAGCGCGTCCGATTCTAATGCCAAAATGCATTTTGCGGTTGGTCACCTACCCATCGTCCCATACCAACTCCATTCTACAGTCAAGCCAATGAAGAAATTAAAAAAAAAACGTTTTTATCGTTTCAGATCAGCGGCATTGCGACCGAGAGTCAGACGGCGCTGGCGACGGTGCAGGACAGCGTGATTGGCATCAGCGAGTCGCTGGCACAGTTGTACCACCACGTGTGCATGGTGCAGGGCAAGACGCCCGATCGGTTGATGCTCGATCATATGCGATCGATCAGGGACAAACTCAAGGATGAACAGCTGCCGATGCGCGAATCTGAGCTGCCCGAGTCCGGTCGGTGGCAGCGAGAGCGGCGAATTGATGTTAAAAGATAGACAGTAAAATCTCACGAGATCAGAGAAAGACCACTTTCTTTAAGCTAATTATGGCAGAAAAAATGGACTTTTAGACTTTTGAATGATTCGTCGACGCTTTCTTCACTCAGAATACAAAACTGTTTTGAATACAAATGTTTTTGGTCGGTGGTGTCTGTCGCACTGGCGATGAAACCAGGGGGTTTCGTGTTAGAGAGCGAACTGTAATTTTATATCTTCTTCACGAGAGATCTCGGCTTTTTTTTGATCTAAGGTCACGTCTGGTGACCTCTTATCTTCAGACCCACAACTTTTCTTCGTTTCCATTTCCCGTTTGCACGCGATTCCCCCGTTGCAGGCACGGACACGGACGGCGGCCGCTCGCCGCGAATCGTGATCGCGTCGCCGCATGAACGCCTGCGAATGTCGGAGCGTTTCATCAAGCAGATCCGCGACAAGATGACCTCCGAGTTTCGCAATCACCTCGAGCTACCCGCCAACGAGCAAGCGCACGCGACCGTTGCGGACGAGAACAGCGCGAACAGCAGCGGCTACAACAGCAGCACCGGCACGCAGCACGAGCGGCCGCTGTTTCACGTTGTCAATACTGGTACAGGCGTGGGGGAATGGGAGCGCTGTGTTTGTGCGACTTGCTTTGCTCTCAGTCTCGGTAGTTTGTGTTCGAATGGAGATATTGGATATGCAGTTGGTCGGACTATATTTGACACCACCGTTATTATTGCTGACATCTCGAACATCTCATGAGAAGATTGGCGTTCAGTTTTTTACCTATTTCCCATCTTTCCCAACAATTCTTGTTTTGATGGCCACGGAGGTAGGTTGAATCAAGATCATGTGGGACACAATTCAAACCCCCGTGGTCCGCCACTACTTCCATCAAGTTTTTTTCGAAACATTTCAGTGAGCGACCAAGTGAAGTTCCTGAAGCGCGCGGTCGAGTCGGCGTTGGAGCACCAGAAGTCGCTAGCAAACGACAACAACGACGGCGGCGGCGGTGGTGCGTTCGGCGACGAGCGGACGCTGCAGTCGTTGCAGAGCGACATCGACGATCTACAGCAGCACAACATCAAACTGAAGTCACTGTTGTCGACGAAACGCGAGCAGATCGCCACGTTGCGCACGGTGCTCAAGTCGAACAAACTGACGGCCGAGACGGCACTCGGCAGTCTGAAGCAGAAGTACGAGTCGGAGAAGCTGGTGCACGCTGAGACGACCAATCGACTGCGGCACGAGCTGAAGCAGTTCAAGGAGGACGCGGCGACGTTCGCCTCGTTGCGCGCCATGTTCACGGCGAAGACGGAGGAATACCAGGCGCAGGTCGAGGAGTTGCAGGTAAACGCGCTTGGTGCTGCTGGCAGTAAGGCACAAAAGCAGACCCGCTGGCTGTGCACACACTGCACGTGTATACTCGGTGCAATTTGACCCGGTGATTTGATGGAGGTCAGCAACCTACGACCTATGCCAAGCCTTCTTATAATGGCACAATAGCGGGTCTGTCTTCCAAAGTTGGAAGTTTGGAAAGTTGCGTGGTGGTGGATAATTGGTTTATGATACTTCCAAATTGTGATCAGAATTTATGGTTGGTCGTTCATGGTAGAAAACTGGCTCTTCCTAACTCAAATTATGAATTTAACGACATTTCAATATTCACGGCCGTATTTCACCGAACGATCAGAATTTTGCTACCTCTGCAGCGATAGCAATTACTCCTGAATGTGCAGTGACACTTGGTGTCGTAGCAAAGCATTTTTGCGTTTCTCGTTCAAAGACTGGCCTGAGACGTGGCCGCTCAGTGCTCCGTGTAGTCGGTCAGATTGCACGCGCGTGGACTGAGAAACTTGCACCAAACATCTGGAGTAACTATGGACCCATCGGCTGAATTGGCAAGAGACACTTGGTTTCGTTTTACTGAACCCCCTGCGCACACCTTTGTTGTCACTGATGATCACGTGCTTGCTTGGTTTGCAATTCAGATCGTTTCATTTGTTTATTTCTGTTGCAAACCTTCTCCAACCGGTTCGGTGCTGCTGCCGCCTGCAGCCAATTCGTATTCCCAAAAAAACTCAGCGACCATTTCGACCAAAAAACGTCGTTCCTTTCCAATGTCGTTCCAACATGCACGTCGTTGCAGAATCAACTGACGTCGGCCGAAGACGAGAAGCGCACGTTGAACTCGTTGCTGCGCATGGCGATCCAGCAGAAGTTGACGCTGACGCAGCGCCTCGAGGAAGTGGAGATGGACAGGGAACGCCAGAACTTCACGCGGCGCACGGCTGGCGGCGGTGGAGGCGGTGGGGGCAATCGGAATCGCCAACAACAACAGCAGCAGCACCAGCAGCACCAGCACCAGCAGACTGCGATGACTCAGCAGCAGTTGCACAACGCCACTGCGCCCGCTGCGCCGCCGCCGCAGCCGTTCTTCGCGGCGCCACGAGCCGTCCGCTATCCGGTGCCGCCGAGCAGAATGGCGTTCAACAACAGCGCTGCCGCCATGAAACGAGATTACTGACAGCGTTCCAACAACTCCATAACATATCCAACTAGCTGATTGGTTGGTGGCCACGTGATGCATGCATTCTGTGCCGCAATTCTCAGTAATTCCTGCACAGAATGCATGAATCAACCAATCAGCAAGTTGGATATGTTATGGAGTTAGACTGTATTGATTGTCAATGTTGTCGTGGTTTTGTCATCCTGCAACTTGGATGTTGATATGAAATTGTGGTTTCATGCTTGGCGCGCGGCATTTCATAAGCGCCACAGTGACCCTGTCGTCGTATCTCAGGCAAGAGCGTAATTTTAGCGATTTTCAATTGACGCGTCAAGCATGAAACTGAGCTTCTGTCCATCTGTGCGCGCCGCCCATTGAGTCGCAGAAGTGGAAAAGTGGTCAATTTTGAAATCGGTCAATCAAACCGCGCAAAATTCTGTAGTCAAAGCTAGTGGGCTAGGTTGGATTTGCTTGATAAAACTCTTGTGATTCTATGGAGATACACTGCAGCTCATTTTTGTTTTTTTTATTTCGTTTTCCTGTTGTTTTTTATAACACTGTTTGCCGTGCGATTCGCATTATCCAGAAAGTTTTGGGGTGTACTCATCATGTCAAGTTGCATCTGCTTGAACTTTGATTTTTGTGCAATCTTGGTTGTTTAAAAGTAATTTATTACTCCTTTTCCACATTTTCTGTTTCTTTTTTTACTGTTTGTTATTCTGTTTTTTTTGCTTATCTGTCAGTTTGTTTTGTCAAATTGACTCGACTCGGCTCTTCGATTTCCAAACTGATTCTTCCAATCTGACGTGCTATATATAAACGAAAATTACCGACATTTTTTGTTATTCTCTTCTTACTTGCTATATCTTTCTATTTTCATGTGTTCAATGATGCTGTGTAAGTGCCCTTATAAAATTGAGGACACCACAATTGTGACGTATGATGCATGTTCATTTGTGAATCACTGTTAAACCGCAGTTCAAGGCCTGCTTTCAGGTCATTTGGAATGGATCAACAAGTGGGTCACCTGATTGTCAAGTGGGGATGTGTGTGTTTTTCATGACACCCTTTATAAAATCATTCCAAATGACCTGCAACAAGGTCTGGAACGGGGCTTACTTTGCACACCGTTGCACAAAGCGCCTTATCCCGAGCTCTCTGCACAAACCTTCATAGCAATAGTGACATTTGTTACACCCGTTTTTGTGCACCAAATTTCGGTACAGTCAGTTTAAAAAATGCAAATCATCGTGCAGGTTTTCATGCCAGTTGGTCAGAAATTTTATGCATTCAGATTGTTTCGAGTGCCTCTAACGTAGAGAAAAATGCTTATTATTCCCAGAGAACTATACACATGGTAATTGATTTTGTGGATCTTGAGTTATAGTGGGCAGCTCGTGTCTGTTGTCGTGTGCCAAGTTGAACTGAATTTTACAGTTTGGTCAAAAATCATATGTTTGTAGCAGTACTATTGGTTGTGTTTGTGCTTAGTCGTGGACACCGACGTTGGACACCGACGTTGAAGAAGATGAATTCCAGTTTTGTTTTTCAATTAGCCGCTTTTATCATTGCAAATGACCGTTTTTTGTTATTTTATAAATAAAACGCAGTCACCGGCGCAATCAAACAATGGCTGCGACTTTGTTGGCTTGGCCTCTTGCAGGTTCAGCTGAAGAAGTCAATTTTGAAAGCCAGTTTGTTCGAAATGTGTAATGTTCCAAAACACAACCCGCTCATCTTTTTCAACAACGTGACGTTTGCGTGTATGTTGTTGCTGTGCGATATGTTTTCAGTCATGTTCAGCACTGTTGACAGAAAAATTGTGATTTTTTTATTTTTCCCGTTTTTTGCAAAGATATGCTGTGCTTTTTTATCATCTTTGAAAGCTGCATTTTGAACTGCTTGCTTGACGACATTTTTTGTTACATGCGGTTTTTTTCTATTGATGGTGTTTGAAACGTTCTGTTTTTCTTTCAAATCATGATTCTCCATGATGAGTTTGTTTGAATGCAACTTCGTTCACCAAGTCGCGTGAACCTGTAAAAAAACTATGCTGAATAAAGTCTAAAGAAAGCGTTTTATTTTGCTGATTTTATGCCGTTGCATTCCGCTTGATGTCGCTTGATTTCAATGGCACTGTCTCGACAGCTGCTTACGGCTCAGTTTTATTGGAATCTTTGCACTCGGCGGGCTACTGAACACTCAGATGATGTCGGTTTTCCAATTCAGAGACCTCGATTGCGTGAAGGAGATTGATTTTGACCAGATGAAATGTTTAGTCAGGTACTAAATGAAACGACCAGATTAAAGAACGCAGCTGATGAAGTTTTTGAAAACTGTTCAAGAAGCACCGCAATTTGGGTATGGTGCTAGGTCGTTTATTTGAGATTAGTAAGCATTTTTCTGATGATTCGAATTTTACGAAATTATTTTTGAAGACGAGCCATTGCTTGCGAAGAGCACCATTGTGTTTCATGTTTTGTTTTGTAGTCAACAGTTGATTCCAATGTTTACGGCTAGCAGATTTTTTTAGCAGGCTGCAGCAACTTGTAGAATAGTATGTGCATGTTTCATGCACATTCTCTTTCCTGCCAACGCCAACCCATTTATTTTCCACCCGGGTTAGAATCTGTGTGCCGCTTTGAAGTTCGCAAGGATGAAAAATTGTTCTCTGCATCATGCGGAAAATTTCGTGTTATGTTCTATGCCATGCTGCGCATTTTATTGTGGGCAATGTTTCTGTTATCTAAAAATTTGTGAAGAGCACGTACCGCTGCGATGGGACATGCATTTGCTGCGTGTTCACACCACGAGACCAGTGTAAACATCATGACGTTGCTTTCATCACAAGTTTACGCCAACAAAATTCAGTTGCTGTTGTGCTAAACCTGAACGGTATTTTCCATTGGCTCCGCTCACCCCAACAGCATTGTGTCAGTGCTTGTCTGTGTTGGCACACCACACACCGCATAGTTGTCTACATCGTGCTGAAGTTTTCAAAAACTTTCGTATCACCAACGTTTTTCAGTTTTACGATGCAGTGTGAACTTTACACTTTCTTATCGCGCTCAGTTTTTTCTCGTTTTTCATCTTGTTGGACTTGCTGTATTTTTTCTCCTTCCAGCTGTCTTATCAGAGATTGGTTTTACGAGGATTTGCTTTCTTTTTTATCATGACGCACGTGTGTAAACAGTAAACACTCGAATTACAAAGAACAACGAAAACACACTTGACTCTCGATTTTGAACCCTTTTTTATGGCAGTCGTCCCGTACTGTTCTTCCTTGTGTAATCTTTTGTTCTTCGGCAGTGAAAGCTGCACAGGAAGTGCAAATCAAAAACTGTGACAGTGTGTGTGTTTATCTTGCTTTTTGGTGACCGCTGGTTGAGTAAGCGGGCAGTTTTGTGTTTGACAAAATGCTGAAAAGTCAAGTGTTGGTAAACAGTGAGACTTTGTAATGTACATCGTGGTCGGTTTGACTTAATAACTGCGTTGTTGTACTTGGTATGTTCCGTTTGAAACTAGAACGTTTCGTTGCGTCAGTAACACGCACGGCCACAATGCGGGTCATTCATTTTGCATACACACGGGCACACACCGTGCGTCTGTCTGTGCATTGGCACTTGAAAATGATGAATGTGATGCTTCTTCGCACTCGCCGTTTCGTTGCCAACAGCATGGCCTTGTTTTGCTCGTTTCTCAGTGTTTTTACAGTGTTTTTTTCTGCTGTAAAACATCTTTTTCTTGCCTTTCGAAGAGATGCCGGCGATCCCGGTTACCATTGCATTGAATTTCATTGCAAAGATTAGGATACCATCCTGATCACGCTTTTCCATGATCACCCAAAGTTTTTTCGTGATGTGTTGGTCGCTTTGCGATCAAACGAGGACCAAGACACCTGAACTTCATTGAAACTTGTCTCAGGAAAAAAACTTGTTATTACCAACAGAACGTTAACCCAAAAATCGAAGCTTTTGTGCAGTTTTAGAATCAAAAAACTGACTAACCCAAAATATAATGGGCGGCACAAATTTCCATATCGATGTGGATACGAGAGCGGAGTTTGTGGTCGCTCGCTACTATCAGCGGACTGTTGGCAGGGCAAATGTGAGTTTCCTTATTGTCTTTCCGGTGCGTAGATTTTTTAAAATATTTTTTCCGGTTTTTTGCTTTGTCCGTGAAAAGTTCATGATGTTGTTCCAGAGACTAATCTACAATGCGATTTTCCCGCTGACACTGCCGTCGCTGTTGTACAGCATTCTTGCGATGGCGCTGCTGCACACGAGCGGCGTCCAGCCGGTGGTCACCATGGTCGCCTCTGTCGAGCCATTGCTCTCGTTCTTGGCCGTCTTTCGGTGAGCTACCGTCAATACCAGACAGACATTACCGAATTTTGTTTTTCCAAATTTCAATCAGTTGGTTCTCTGCTCAAACTGAATCGCCCATTACCCAGTCAATTTGTTGTTGTTGTTGCTTAATTGCCGTGTCGAGTGAATTTAGCGCCAGCCAGGCTTTACGGAAGCGTGACAAACTTTAGAACGCCAATGCTCGTGTGGTTTACAACAGTGCCCATGGGCAGTATGCCAGTATTGTCTGATGACGTCGTTCAACCTAATCCGCCCAACCCCTGGTTTGCTCATTGCAACGCAGTGCGTTCGTTCGCCTGTTGCAGCCTGCAGCAGCTGTGTGGTGTGCTTGCGATCGTCGTGTGCGCCAGCGTGCTTTGGCTCACCGCAGTGTTCCTCGTCCGTCGCTGCATCACCCTGATGCTGATGTACAAGGGCTACCTGCACGAGACGCCCGGCAAAGTGTCGCTGCCGACCAAGGCCTTCATGGTCGGTTCGGTCTCGGTGCTTTGCATTTTGATAAGTTTTGAAATTCAGAAACTGAAGATGGACTGACCGATCACTATCAACATGACCAATCGCTAACTAGTATTATTTTCTCTGATACGGACCTTGATTTCTGTATGACTCCAGGGTGCCGTGCACGTTCTGTGGAAGTTTCGTCCGCGGTATTTCTCGTTCCAAGACCTGCTGCCCGCACGACCACTGCCCGCCGTGAAAGACACGGTCGATAAGGTCAGCTCTGAACGGCACTTTTTAATGTCAGTTCTCCGTTTTATATTTTTTGTGAGGCTGCGTTCTTATAATAATAGTTTTGAATTTAAAATAAGTACGGTTTGTTGGCTTGGCGGTATCACTACTGTTTCGATGAGAATAACGAATTGTCATAGTGCTTGCAGTATCTTGCCTCAATGAAGCCACTGCTCTCAGAAGAAGAATTCAAACACACGAGCGAGTTAGCGGACGCCTTTCTCCGTGGCCCGGCCGTGCGTTTTCAGCGTAAACTGCAGTTGAAATGGTGGATGTCGCCAAACTATGTGCGTTTTTCTATACTGGTTTGCAAGGAAAAAATTTCATAAAACCGATTTCATCAGGGTTTCAGGTGAGCGACTGGTGGAAAGAGTTTGCGTATTTGCGCGACGACCAATCTCTGATAGCGTCCGGTGTTTGTGGACTGGTCAGTTTGCTCAACAAGTCTTTTATTTGAACATTATGGTGCCAGAAAAAGTTAAAAGTAACATAGGCTCCAACGATTTGCTCGTGCCGAAGACATACTAATACAGACAGCAAGACATCATCGCATGACCACCGTTTGCAGGACACCATCTTCCACAAGTTCACGCACATCCAGGCGGCACGTGCGGCCACGCTGACTCTGTGCAAACATCAGTTCGGTCAGGACATTTGCGTCAGAGAAAAACTGAAATCGGTTCGACATTTTAGATCATTTCGTTTTGGTATACGAGTAAGAACCTGCCTTGACAGTCGTGTCGGTAATTGCAGGTTTCGTTGGGTGGCATTCCACTATGCCAGCAACAATACCGCGACATCTTCAAAACATTGCGGGTGCCCGGCGAAAACGGAGGTAAATGGAGACTAGAGTGGCAAGTCGCGAACGTTTGTTCTGCTGAGTAGGTAACAAACTCCATCCATTCCCAGATCGCATGTGTCACACGGACCGCAACGCACGTCACATCGCGGTGTACCACGGTGGATGCTGGTACAAGGTGGCACTCTATCACGCAAAACGCATCGTTAGACCCGCCGAATTAGAGCGGTCTGCTTGAGTGTTTTTTGACAGAATCGTTTTTGTACGTTTTTCAGTTGTACGACAATAGATCACGTGACAAAAATGCAGTTTGTTTTTCTTTGCAAAGCCGAGCGAGAAGGAGTTACTCATTGAGGAATATCGTTGTTAAGTGCGACAGTGTGACACAGCAGTTCAACCCCGCAGAGCACTGCAGTCGATCATTGACGCTCGTGGACAGCCGTGTCCGGGCGAGACGCACCTGGCAGCGTTGACGGCCGGCCACCGCAAACATTGGGCACGCGCGAGGGCGACGTTCTTCAGCGACGGCGTCAATGCTCAGAGTTTGCAGACGATTGAGAACGCGCTGGAGGTGGTGTTCTTGGACGACCATGCGTACGATTATGATCCGGTTCGAATGATTTTTTGTTATTGGTTGTGTAGTTTTTTTCGAGTTTGCGCCTCTTCACCGGTTCAGCAAATGCAAAGAATCCGTTTTTTAGGAAGACCCGTCAAAAATGGATCTGTGGTATCGCAAGGCGTTGTCTGTTGACGGCTTCAAATGTTGGATGGATCGACCAAACTGTTTGTCGTTCGCAACAAACGGCCGAGTCAGATGATTATCCTTTGTTGTTTTGTTCTTTATTTGGCCATGTTATTTTTTATTCAATCGAATCAAGATTCACTTGGTCACGTGTCTTCAATTTCAGTATCACACGAATGGCGAGCATTCCGCGTGAGTTTGTGATTTTTTTGTTGAATTATAAACATTTTAATTATTGGAAGGTCAGTTACGTTTTATGGCAAATCATCACGATAAGCCGAAATCGATTGCAATAATCGTGCAATGGCTTTCGTGTTCAGTGCGGACGGTCTGATCTACATGCACGTTCTGGAGTACATGAAGTACCACGAGAAGCACACAGCCCTCTACTCGTACACGCCGGACGGCCACTCGCACGGCGACGTCAGTCACGTGCCCTCGGTGCAACGCCTCAAATGGCAGCTGAGTGATGAGGTTGGTGAGGTTGGAAGAGCCGATGAACGTCGCTGCTTAGTCTTGCACCTTTCTGTAGCAACCAATAGCTAAAATGCGAGTACTTTTGGGAATACGAAGAACGTGGTGGACTAGGAATGAAGTTGACAGTGGTTTTGGTCCATTTCACCTGTCCTACTTGTTATTTCTTGGCGTGGCAGCACTCATCCATCGACAAGCAACACACTCTCGAAATCGACAAATGTAGATGACAAGCGGGTGGTGTGCAATGAATGTCATCGTATATGTGAACTTGAGCGCGACTTTGTTTTAATGCGTTTTTTTCGGTTTACAGTGCCAATCGGCAATCTCACTCAGCTACGAAGTGGCGTTGAAACAGGCGGACGACATCGACAATGCGGCGTTGCTGTTCAAGGAGTTCGGCAAGAACGAGATCAAACGCTTCTCGGTGTCACCTGACGCGTTCATACAGATGGCACTACAGCTGACATACTTCAAGGTTGCAGTGCCATTCATTGCACTACAAATTTCTGCCACAACACCAACTGGAGTTAAGACGTGATTTGAATCTGGTCGCTTCGACGACTCTCGCCTCAAACGTTTTTGTCATTAACATAACTTTGATGTGATCTTCACTTGTTACCTATTGCAGATCGGTACCTGTACTCGTCTGTGAACCGAAAACTGTTTTGAACTATTTTTGAACGATAATTCGGTTTTTTAAGCGAATTCTATTTCACAAGCGGAATAGCTTTTAAATCAATTCCAGGACCAAAAGGAATTCGGCTTGACGTACGAGGCTGCGATGACGCGTCTGTACAAGAACGGACGGACGGAGACGATACGTAGCGTCACAGAGCAATCGTGTAAATTCGTTCGACTGATGCTCGACCAGGATGAGTCGGTCAGTCAGTTTTGTTAAATTTAGATCCGGTTGATTCGTGGTCTGCGCTGTTTGGCCATGCATTTGATTCGTTGCCCTAACTTTGGTCGCATAACAGAAACCAATGAACATGCCAGCGACGCACTGTTGTTGTTGTTGCAGTCGGTGGTGCGACTGCGTGCCCTGCAGGCTGCGTGTTCGACGCACCAGAACAGCGTGCGCAAGGCGATGGTCGGCGACGCGTGCGACCGCCACTTGTTCGCGCTATACATCGTCAGCAGGTATGCGTCACCGCGCATTCATGAATGCAAGTTGCGTCTCAAACGCGTCATTCTTGAACGCCATTCAGGTATCTGCAAGTGGAGAGTGAATTCCTGACGGAGGCGCTGTCGCGACCGTGGAAACTGAGCACCAGCCAGGTTTGATTTCGATTATTGATTCCGTTTTGCAGGTTTCTCTCGTGACTCTCTCTTCTCTGAGCTGACGCACCATTTCCACTCAAGTGTCAGCAGAACACACTCAGTTCGCATGGCCATAAAGGTCGCCAACTCCAAGACAAGCTGACCATTTCAACTGTGCTGCTGCAGACACCGCAACACCAGCAACCGGAATACATGCGTGCGTTGAACGCCGATCCGGAGCTGTTCCTGCCGTGCGGCGCGTTCATGTTGCCGCGCAAGTCGCGCTACGGCGTCTGCTACACGACCAGCGCATGCGGCAAACTGCTGTCGTTCCACATCTCCGCCTGGCGACACAATCAACCGCAGACGGTCACTGCTTGGTTTTGCATTTTTGTGTGCCGCTTCGAATGACCGTTTTACCGGGGTTTCCCTGAGTTTTGTGTTTGGCAGTAAAAAAACTGAAAATGCCGATGCGTGCAAGTTTTTTTTTAGTTTTACATTCATGTTTCACCGACTTTCGAATTGTTCGTGCAGGACGCCAAGCGTTTCCGCGAAGTACTCACGGAGTCCCTGAAAGAGATGCACGATCTGCTCAATACGCACGGGTCACAGTTAGCAAAAAAGTGATTGTAATGCGTGCCTGTCCATTGTTGCTCATTAACCGGTTGAGCTTGTTTTGTTATATTCGTTTTCTATTTCTTCTGCATCTGTTATTGCTTTAGCGCGCTTCATGGTTTTAGTTGCTGTTTGCATCTCCACTGAGTTTTCTACTTCCGATTTTTCTCTGTCGTTGTTGCGGATTGTTTTCTACAGTTTGCCAACCGGTATTTGTACATATACGTGTGTGTGCCTTCATACTGTGGTTTTTTGTTGGTCCTCTAGAACAGTTTGACCGTACTGAACTGGTTGGGAACTCGATCTTTCTTGACCGACCGTAATTTCTGTGCATTTCGGGCTAGCCCAGTTATCCAAACCCAATTATGGTCTCACTGTCTAGTGCATAGTGATACTGATATCGTCATGAAATCAGTTACTCTTTTTACGGATGTACATATTTATACTAAAACTGTGTCGGGTGAAAAACAACAACAACGAAAACTATTGTAATCTTTCTGTCACGGCGACATGTAATAGCCCCAGTAAAACGCGTTGAACACTAGGAACACGGTGGGAAAGGCGATCATGCAGACGGCGTCGATGTTGCGCGCGAACTCGTGCGTCGCCTGCTGCAGCTGCTCATTGTGCTGGTAGTTCAGTATTGAGTTTGAGTAGTAGCGAGCGCGTCTACTGCCTTCGATCGTGTGCCGCGCCAACAGACCGACGTGCACCGGGTCGCCGCCGCCACGCTCCTCGACGTCGTCGCCGTTCGCCGGTGCGTCGTCATGGTCGGAAACGTCGCCCGACTGCTGCTGCTGCTGATCGTATCTGCTCGATTCGGCCAGCTGAAAGTGCTTCGGTTTGCTTGACCAAAAACATTCCTTGAAACAACTAGAGTGAAAGCTTTTTCATGCAGCCGGTTCTACAGCTACGGGGCTACAAAGCAACGCTACGAAAATTTTTTGACGAAAAGTGGACGAATTTTTTGTAAAACCGTTTTTAGTAGCCCGGCTTCCTGACAGTGTTTGCAACTCACTGCAGTCGTCTTCAACGGGATATTGACCGAGCAGATGTCGTTTGTCGATCGATTGTTCGAGTGTTGAGCGGAGGCCGGTGGATCGTGACGCGACAGATAGCCGATCACAGCCAGCTCGATCAACGACGCAAAGATGAATGTCATACCACTGGAGATGGCATTGAAATGGACAATATTCTTGGCAACATCACCGTTGGTCACTCACCGAAAAGTGGAACACGTTCTGCGTTGAGAAAACTGAACGCGACATTTTAAACGCAAAGATTTTTGCGTGTGATTTATCTACAGAATGTCCGAATAAACCTGTCATCTTTTGCAGGGTAAAACCTAAAAAAACGGGATTGGGGGCTCGTATAAAACCCAAAAACCTATTTGATCTCAACTCTCTTCCTCCCAATTGAATCCCAGTTTTTCATTAAAAGTGCGCCAGTCAAGGCGCGTTTAGCAATTAGTTTTTCTTACGTACGCACGGAACGCACGTCGTTCTAAATGCGGGGCGCAAAACAGTCGTTTCGTTTAAGTCACACGACAAAACTGAAAACTGCGCACCGCATTTAGAACGACTGAAGTGTCGTGCGTACATACGGAGAACTAATTCGCGTGGCCAAAAAGTTGTGTGGTATGTCCGAACGTGCGGACGGACAAGCTTGCGCACGCGAATTAGAATTTCGTGCGCACATCCGTCGAACGACTTTTTTCTGCCAGCAGCAAAAAGTCGTTGGACAGTCGTGCGCACGAAATTCTAATTCGCGTGCACATTTGTCTTTTTGCGCACGGACAAACAGTCGTTCTAAATCCCGTGCGCAAAACAGTCGTGTCGGACAGACTTAAGTCACACGCACGAAATTCTAATTCGCGTGGGCACAAGTTTTTTTGCGTGCGCACGGACAACGTTCTAAATCATGCGCGCAAAACAGTCGTTACGTGCGAACGACAGTCGTGCGTACGAAATTCTAATTCGCGTAGCCATTTTCTAAGTTCTGTCTCCGTGCGTACGCAAGAAAATCTAATTGCTAAACGCGCCTTCACTCTGCGAAAACGTGACAGGTTTACTCGGACACACGGTAATGGTGTCTGTTCATATGCTTGTTTTAGCTGTATGTATACTGGCATCAGTCAGCAGTGAACGCGAATGGACATGACAAACTTGAGCATCCAGACGTCGATCGCCTTGACGTAGCTGACACGTGGCAGGTTACGGATGACGTTGCCGAACATGACCGTCATCGCCAGCAGCGCGTTCACGCCGATCATCGTGCGCGCCGGAATCGCACGCGTGCCGAGGTAGAAGCCGATCCAGCTGATGAACACGGTCAGGTACGTCGGGATGTACGCCTGCGAAATGGGCAAGAAACGAAAAAACATTGAAACCATGAAAATCGAGGAAAAAACTAATCACGTCTCGCGACGCGAAGATTGAGTCGTTGAGGATTTTAATGTTACGAAAACCATCAGACGCGGCAAAAAGGAAATTGGTCAAGTTGTTGTGACATCAGAATAATTGAATTGCTGCCGATTTTGAGCTTGAAGAGGTGATGAAGAACTGCACCTGGAGAATGTACCAGCCGGTGCGACGACCGAACACGAACCTCACTGTCAGCTCGTCCCATTTTCCAGCCGGGTAGTACTGCAAAGCTGTTAAAATTTGTTTTAATGTGGTTCAAGATGTTCAACAGGGGCACATCACTGATGAGGCCACCCCTCTTCTGCATGTGATGTTGGCCAGGCCGAAATGCAGAGAACCATCCTTCAGATTGGTTGCTTTGTTTAAAAAATTCACAAACCGAAGCAAAAACTGTAAAAACAATACACATAATTTTAATGATTTTTATAGCCGTACTACTGACTATTATCTTTTTGTACGAAGGAGGCGGAGTAATGTTGAATGATGTGTGGAAAAGCCGCACAGCGAAAAATGTTTCGAGCCAGAACGTAGTTCGAATATGATTTAAAATAAATTATGTTAAGTGAGAAAATATTCTGATTGGTTTTTTCGCAATTTCTTGCACAAATCTGTCGTCAGAATACGTTAAGTTTTGCTGATTTCAAATTGCCGCGCAGCCATGAAACATTTTCTCTATCTGTGCGTGCAAACGCATATTGGGTCACGTTTAATAAGAAAGATAATACTAGTATTCGAATTCTTTTTGAGTTACCGTCACCGTCACCGTTTCATACCTGTTCGTAGGCATGAGTAGAATGGTTGATCAACGTGAAATCAGGCAGCTCAATGACGCCGAACACAAGGATGGGATGTGGGCGACGCCAGAACATTCGCACCTGATGTTAACAATTCTTGTTGAAACTTTTGCCTTGATTGCAACACAACTAAAAATTTTTTTTTTCAAGTGGAAACGGCATATTGAAAGAGAAACCTGTTGGATGTTATAATTGTACGACTCGAACGTCAAATGGCATTCCTGGATGTCCATCGGGAACTTGACCAGGTTCATCTCGCACGGTCCAGTGACCTTCATGCGATAGTTCGTCCAAACCGTTCCGTTCGGAAATATCATCAGGAATATGTTGACGAACGGTGATTGGTGGATAGTGGCGACCTTGCTATTGATGAAGCATGTGTTCGGCGTCCAAATGCGATTCAGCAGCGTGTAGTCGAGCGAGAAATTCTGCTTGCACGGATTCATGTGCGCGAACTTCAGTTTCTCGTCCATCCAGAACTCGTTGATGTACAGATCTAAACAAAGTCAGAAAGTTTTGTGCATAACTCCACTGCTGATTAAAATTTTCTGGTAACTAACTGATGGTTCAAACAACTAGTAGTGTAGTAGTAACAGGTTTTGCCACTTAGTGGTTGGTTACCGTAAAACGCGTAGCAATAAATTACTAGAATTACTGGTCGATTTTTCTCAATTCAGGTGCGAAAATCAAACCTTCCAGAACCACACCTGAAAGCAGAGTTGCACATTGAACTTGAAACAACTTGGATACATTAGTACCATGTTGAGCTACATTCACCACCGACCAATCACAAAGTCCTGCGTCAACTCGGACACGGTCGTGATCTCCTGCACCCACATCTCGACCGTAACGGACACGATGTCCTCGACGTTGCGATGTTTGTGGTACGGATTCAATGGATCCATCAGCAGTCGATCGACCACTTCTGACTCGTTCATGCAGTGAACGCGCTGGCGGGTGCCTGCGCCGGACGGCAACGCATTCGAAGTGTTCGTGTCGGCTGTCACTAACGACGATTGAACGGAGCTGTTTGCGTCCGTGCGCTCTTGGTGGTCGGCTGCCGTACAATTCGCATGGAAACAGTTCAACATCGCAACCAACGATGACACCAAGCCGATGATCATTTCGCCTTATTTTCGTGTCACCGTTTTTGCAGTTTATGTGTAAGTTGCTGTCAATCGCGCAGTTTTTAACCGTTTCAGTATACTTACTTTAACTCAACCTGACAAGTTTTAAGTCAGGACAATGCTGTTATGCACAAATGTAACGTTTGATCAAAACGAATTATGATGCGAACTGCTTCACAGCATAATTTTGTTGCTTTCAATGTCACTTTGACGTCGAAAAAACCACGCGCAACATTTCCGCTTCGTTTCTTGGTCTTTTTCATCGTGATCACTAAATAAATTCTGAGATACAAGCCGGAGCAAAGCGAGCAGCAGAGAGCAGCGTGTTGCAGAGCATACCAAATTACTTTGGTGCTCGAAGAAAATGTGCATCTGTGTGTGTAGTTGTGCATGTACATGCCACTGCGAGATGATTTTTCAAATGCATCCAAAGATAAAAGGCATCACGCTTCAGGCTTGCGAGCGTTCAGATGGCACACGTTTGCAGGAGAGACAAGTTGCGGATGTAACTGGAGCTACGCACAGTTGACAACGGCATTGAAAGCGGCCGTGGTGCAACTGTGACACGGATTGCCCTTTTTCTGGCATGTTGGCTGCAAAAACGCCATGAAAATTGTGCGCGCGGATTGGGGTGCCAAAGCAAAGGTATCCGATTACATGTCGGCGACGTGTGCAGTAAGGTTGTCTGTCCTTGAACCACGGATACGGGTGTTCATTATCTTTCAATTTCTGTCTTATGCGTGCAATCATGTGCCTTTTTGTCACTTCGTGACCACTGTTTGGCAGATGTACACGAATGAATGCATTGTGATACGTTTTCGTGAAAATCTCAGCTCAGATGCATATTTTCGTTTCCGGTTTACATACGCCATGAGAAGGTATGTGTATTGGTTTTTAAAAACCGTGTTTTCATGCGAATTATCAAAGACACACACAAAGTGTAACTCTGAACTAACAAACAAGTAAACAAGTGTAACTTGATGTAGAAAAAATGCGTCAGATCGAAAAACAAACAACGACGATCGAAATCTACAAGCGAATCGGCCAAACAGTCAAACGATCGCAGATTGGCAGCTTCGACATGGCGTTGCGAATCGGGTTCACGATGGACTCGGTCAATGCAAGCAGGAAGACTTCGGCTGGTTTCGCAATCGAGTGCTTATCGCTGCGACGTTGAATTCCTGGAATAGAATTACAAAAACATAATTTTTTACGGATATTCAGTTATTGCGACGAAAAATTATGTCATGGAAACCTATGCGCGGTGACAGATAATAAAAAAGACAGAAACTCACCAACAGAGTGGTCGTGCGATTCTTGTATCACAATCAAGTTTGGTGACAACACCGGATTGATGGCTTTGATTTCTTTTGAGGAGTCTAAAAACAAATGCATTTAAACATTTTTAACAACACCAATCATCAGTTCAGTTTTACCGTATTACCTCTAATAAACCCCCATGGGGGTTTATTTCTTCAGCGACTTCTGGGGGTGGGGGTTTATTTTGGGGGGGGGGGCTTTATTTTTTTTGGGGGGGGGGTTTATTTGGAAACCATTTTTAGGAGTGGGCAAAATGGCAAAAATACCTTCCATGGCAGGAAGGAAGTCGCAGAAACTTCTATTCTACATAGAAATTTCCTTTTACAACAGCCTTTTGTAATGAAATTACCATTAACTCATCCATTTGGGGCCTTTGGTAGCACAATTTCATCATTTTCACTGCAACCAGCCACTGAATTCGCTGGGTATGTGTTTCAAACAGGTTTCAATAATCCCCCATGGGGGATTATTTTGGGGGGAGGATTATTTGGAAACTTGTCGAGGGGTGGGGGTTTATTTTTTGGGGGGGGGGTTTAATTTTGGGGGGGGGTTAATAGAGGTAATACGGTATGTCGCAAAACAACAAATATGTTACAGTGGATGTTTCGTGGTTTGTCAATGGAGTACACAGAATATGTTTGTTTGCCAACTGACCAACAGTGTTCAGCAGTTTGTCCGTCGTCCTGTGACATCGTTTCGATGCGACCGACTGCACTTTTGCGACCACGGAGCACATCGAGTCGACGTCGTTGGTGGCAGTGGCTTGGTCACGATTCGTGGCATTGGATGCAAAAACAGCTGTTGAAAAAAATTACACAATTACAAATTAATCAAAAAAAATCGAAAGCACTCTACAATTCACTCATGAAACCAAATAAAAGAGACAGCGGCGGAACGTCAGTTTCGAATATTTTGAATTCAAAAGTTACCTGGATCTTTGTTCAGCTGCACCATCCAATAAGCGTCGGGCACTTCATCAAACTGCACTTTTGTCCACGCGTTTGCAGTGCCTGCGACCCACTCCAGCAGCGAGTCGTGCTCACAGATCGGATCCTCGCCCAGCTGCGCCCAGAATGACGTCACCGGGATCGAGCTGCACAAGTCACGCAGGCTCTTTTGGAGCTAAAAGTGGGATTTTAGAAGCGAATGAATTGGCTAAGTATAGGATCGGATTACAAACAATGAGTGTACTGGACAATCGAATGGTAAGCCATAGGCAACCAGCTGATTGGTCGCTTTCGCTTGGGCTCCACTGTTTCATGAAGTGGATCAGCTCGATGCACCCAATCAGCGTGCGCTGAATTCAGATGCCAGAATTCCCAAATTGTATGTATTTCAATTTCACAGTTTGCCGGAAATAAAATTTCGCAAAGCAACATTATTGACGAACTGCTGATTTCAGAAAGCTGCCAATGGTCTTCTGACTGCCGTCGTCGCCGTCCATTTTGTAGTAATCATGAGGCGAGATGTTGATCGCTTTCTTCGTGAGACAATGGAAGTACGAGGACACGTCCACTTTCGTCAGCACTCGCTGCGCACACGCACAGAAGCGCGACGGCGTTTCCGAGCGCTTCTTCGCGCACTCGCCGGTGATCCTGCGCGAAAACATCGAGACGAGATAATTCAAAATTAAAAAATGGAAATGCTTTCTCTCACACGTAACTGGCATTTCGCACAGGACATCTCTATCAAAAGATTCAGTTTTTAGCAGGTTTTTAGATAGTACACGCTGTTACAATTGAACCCTCACGCGCGCTACAAACTGTCGCATGTGTGCCTGTGCGTTTGTGCTGTGCAACATTAGAGTGTTATAACGGAGTGCACTGTCTTCAGACTAGGACTTATGATCACAAAGCTTTGCGTTCTGTCTTCCACCACTCACAATGGTCGACATTTTTTCTGAGCAGCACAAAATTGCCGTGCATGCTCACTGGCTGTTCGAAATCCATGACTGGACGAAACGGTCTCAGCATCTGCGAGCACGTCCGACAAACAACGCTGCACTTTCTTGCGACTTTCTTCGTCGAATCTGAAGTTTGGCTTTAGACGTGTCATGCAAGATTAATTAATGAATACAGTCAAACGGTAAAACATATCTAATTTGTGCGTTCTGTCTGGGACGCTGATTGGCTGAATTGAGCTGCGCAAGCAGTGAGCGCAACTCGAAAATAGCCAGTCAGCTGATTGACGATGATTTACGGGGTTCGACTGTTGCTGAGAACGTGTGGCAAACCTGATGCCATCCTTGCGACAATGCAGTTGGATGTGTGTGTCCATGGCTTGTTCGTGCAGCCTGTGCGATAAAAACAGCAAGAAAGTTCTTGTGTGAAAAGGCCGCGCACTTCCCTCAACACTTTTTTGTTTTGCAGTAACTGCGAACACTTGCAGAGACATGTTACAGAAACTTGTCGTGTGAAGTTGCATGTTTGTCTGTGTGCTTGTTTGCCAAAGTGTAACGGTAGATTTGAATTTGAATAACGTGCAAATAAATGGAAGAGCGTGGTTGTCAAACTAGGACCTTAGCTCTAGTACAACAGTAACTCTCAGTACCAACCGCTCAATGAAGCCACTGATGAGCAGACGGCTCTTTTCCATCGGATTTTTCTTTGACCTTTTCTGTTGGTTCGTGAAATTCTCTGGTGGACTGGTGTAGCGTTCATTAACCACTGGAAAGAAGAACGATGCGTGTTCCGCTTGACTCTGCATGCATTTGCTGACGGGCGTAGCAAACACTTGTTCGATCAACTGAAAACCACGCTTAGAAATTATTCAAGCTCCGAAGTTCAAATTTCATAGAAAACCCTTGAGGGGCGGGCATTCATGAAGCAGTACAGCTATGCGATACTAAATACTGCTTCATGAATGCCGTCTACCAGCATGAATCAAAAATAAATAAAAAAATATTTCGCCATTTCACAGGAACCTTTGCGCCGCATTGCAGCGCCGCGTTTCGAATGCGGTCGAGTCGAAGTTTGCGAGTGGCCTTTTGCGGCAACGCACCCCGGATGATCACTGGATTACGGCGGGAGGTGACGTCGAACGGAGAGATCGGGCCGAGCTCTGCGATGGCGAAGACACAGTTGGGGTTGTGTGTTGAGTGACTCGAAAGACTAAAACTGGATTCCTCGTCCATGATTCCAAGATAGTTCCGATCAACTTTACTGCTTTTGCAAGACAGTAGCAACAACAGCCCTCTATGGCTTGTCAACGAACCGATGATTGCTTGCATACCATCATTATTGATGGAACTACCAAGTTCATTAATTGTCGAATCACAGTGACGTCACTTTAAAAAGAACAGACTTTCCGAGGGAAACAGATTTTCGGACAGCTCGATTTCGCCGTGCTCGACGGGAAACAGGCGCGTTCGCTGTGCATCGCTGGCATTGCCAACCGGTGGGATCAACTCATGAAACGGGGACGTTGCACAGCCGTTTCTGGGAAGGTGAGACAAGAACCACGGTGCGGACCAGTTTATCGGCAGTTTCGATTGTGCAAAATGGTTGGACTCCAAGTAAATGAATAACTCACACATGATAACACTGGTGCGCCTTATGATGGAGGTCGTTGATTTCTTGCTCAATGTCGTCAATGCGGTAAACAGTGGACCGGCACGGATACATGTTCTGCATGCAGTTCTCGAATTCGACCGATTCGCGCGCGCACGAGTGGAAAAACTTGCTGTCCACAACCTAAATTTTTCAACAGTGTCATTTTTTTTAAAACTGTTTCAAGTTTTTCAAGCCAATAAACCACCGACCTGCAGAAGCAATAAAACGGAAGAATAAAAACATAAATGCGGCTTTTGGCGTGTCAATGAAAACATTTTTCAAAAGTTTCGCGTTTAACTTCGGTTTTTTCTCAGTGAATTGTGTTGTTCTCACACTCAGCAACAAAGACAAAACACGCATTAACAAAAGCACACTACTAACCTACTGATGAGCGTTTTTTTTGCACGGAAGCAGAAAGTTTAAAAAAAATTCGCGGTCAAAGTCCAAGGACAATCGCACGGCGGTTAGACATCTTGCGGTAATGAACAGTTACAGTACGTTGTGCATGCTGAAACACTGTTAAATGCGAATTATGTTTCAAAGTTGAAAGAATCCAATATTTGACTTTGATAATCGTCTGTACCGAAGCAATTCCAAATTTCAACAGCTGTCCAATTTTTTACTGGTCATAAATTATACCAACCAGAACCAGCTAATGTTGTCACATGTTTGTCATTATTTATGACAGTCATTATCAAAGAACATTGTTGACACAAAATATAGTTGGGATTTGCGTGTTGTGTAGCGGCATGATTTGTGGTTTTAATATGACAAGAAAAGAGTCCGTGACAAGACATATAGCACAAGAAGGGTGCTGCTAGACTCTCTATTCCGAACTTATTCGCTTTTTTCAATGTTTTTTTTCAAAAAGCTCCCAAAAACCATCAACGCGTAATCTTGCCAACAAAAGATGGTATTTCGAACTGTTTTCAAGTCAACACTGCTTGCTTTCTTCTGCCGTTTTCCGCAAAAAATCGTGAAACAATTCGAATTTTCTGACCACGGATTCTTCATTTTCAACGTCTGCCTGACCAAGTGACATCACACCATTCGGAACTTTTCGGCAAAATAACGCATACCCTGTAATCACTGAACCACTCTGCGCCGAACGTGCAAAATAAAAGACTGAACGAAACCGCAAACAACCAGAATGGATGTGCACAATGCTGACATGGAGACTATGAGCAACGTCATTGAACAACAACAACAACAGTCGCTTGGTCACTACATCGGCAAGTACACCGCAGAATTTGCTCTGGTCGTTTGGTTGCTTTTGCTGTTTGCGTGCGTCTGCATGCACTGTAAACAACAGAGCCGTTGTCAATTGGTAGACGAAAGTGACAGCGACGCCAATGAGACATTACTGCCGCCAAATGACCGTGACGAGGCGCCAACTGCACGACGCAATGGCGTGTTCTGCATCACCGAGTCGCACGGCCAACCATTGGTGACACCAACGCATCGATACTGCTCGAACGACAGTTACGTTTGATGGACGGTGGTAACACATGGCATGTTGCAGGCACAAGCAAACACACACGCATACCACGCTGACACAGCCGTTGTGATGTCGCATGTTTGTGCAACATTACTGTGCCATTATGCCAACCTTCAGAATATTATTGTTTATATTGTGTTTGTGCAACATTACCGAGTCATTATGCCCACTTTCAGAATATTACCAATTGCTTAAACGCTAAAAGAAAACCAGTTTCAATTTCGATGTGGTAATACGAAATTACCAAACTGACTCAGCCCTATTCAGGGACTTGGATCACGTCGCCAGTCATGCATGAAACAGCTTACCCTATACGAGCCTCGGGACCAAAATAAATCATACCTTTTGCTTCCGACCAGATCCATTAGAAAAACTCAACGAAACTATTGTGATTCAGCAAACGTGAGATAAACGCACTTACCGGAGTTGTAGCGTCATACATTTTGATACGCCCCCAAAACAGACAAACAAAACGTCGCCCCGTGGCCGTATGCTTGCCCACGTGTTCGCAAGTCTCAGCATTCAGATGTAGTCAGCAGACCGCAGCTTTGTTCAGATACTGAAAACAGCAACTGTGTCTTGAAATTTATGCGACTACAAGCTGCAACTGAACGTGGAATACATGAAAACGTCAACTGCTAAACGTGAAATCGATTGTTACTTGATAGGCGCACACGCACACTGCAGCGCTTTAAGCCACGCCACCACAGTCACTAATTTCCTAAAACTACTGACTGACCATACTTAACATTTTCGCTTAGTTTCACCAACTGAAAATGAGTTTATCTATGTCGTGTCTTGGAAACTGTGATCACAGCACAACTCATGTTCTCAATAAATACGAAAAAATAAGCTGACAATTCTACATACACCTCCGATCCATATGATAACCCTTTACGTCACAGTGTCAAAACGAAAAATCTGAAGTCAACTGTCAAGCAGAACAACAATTTTGACTTTTTTAATTTCAGAAGACATACAGAGCAGGCACAGATTACAAGTGAGAAAATGCGTGAAAAATATTTGTTTGGCGCCACACAAAAAAGCATTTGGCAAACATTTATGTCAATGACTGGCGCCCATGAAGTCAGAAAAAAATTACAATATTGCTGCACGAACAAAAGTGGATGATAAAAAGGTACAACATGGCATCGACAGACATCACTGGGTGCCTCTGCATTTGCGACACACTCACACATTGGAGATTAAATAAAAAAAGAAAAACTAACAAGATCAAGCACATATCAACTACGAAGAATGAGCATAACACAACCACAAACCAAAACACGACTATTAAAAATAGCAAAACAAACGACTCACGGTCCAGTCCATGACAGAAATTCATCAGAAACAGCTTGCATTTTTTTCATAAACGTATAAAGTTGGAATGGTGGGGTTGTAAAAACACAAAGCTTTTGCAAAAAATGACTCAGTCGATAATCACCAACCCTTAAAATGTTATTGACCAGAAGAAAACACTATAATTCTTTTGTAATAACCATCGATTCACGATTCACGTGATTTGAAATGATCACAGGAACTTTCGCAAAAAACAAAACCTTCTGTCGTCTGAATTCACGCCGGGAGGAACGAGTCACACGCTAGTTAGCTAATTTGAGAACGTAAATATCTATTGTGGATTTATTCAAACGTGTCCGGACTAACGTGATGTCATTTTACTTAAAAACGCCCGTTTGTCAAAGTACAGGCACTAAAATTTCAGTTTGGTGTGACTGATTCGACATTCACCATTTGTTTACGGGAAAAAATCGGCTAAACGGATAGTCTGGTTTGCTGTGAACGACAAGCGCATGTTTTGTGGCACATGACGTCATTTCAGTGGGACACGTTTAAAAAAATAGGCCATAGATACATCTGATAAATCTTGTAGATATTTGATCATTCGTCAGCAGATACACAAGGCAATCACCAAAAACATTGTTCACAAAAAAACCAAGAAAGCAACGTATCGGTCTGCCGGGGATAAAACGTGTAACATTGTGCAAGCCACGGTGCCTAACAACAACGACATTCACTCGCTTTGGAGTTTCAACGAAGAGGTACATCTGCGACAGAAGAAAGCACGTAAAGCCGCACAAAATCCGCTCACACAGAATGTCATGAAAATGCTTCAGCGACGTCACACGGTGCTGCCATAGTCGAGCGACGTGCCAGTGGGCGCCGGGGTCGCCTCGGTCAAATGCGTGCGCTCCGTGAACGAGTTTGCCTTGGGCGGTTGCTGTTCGGACGACGCGAGCAGCAGTCTACTGTTGTCGTCGGTCGAGGTTGAAAGCGTCTCCGACTGGGTGACCACCGATGTCGTCGGTGCGGGCGGCGGCGGCATCGCAATCACGACCGGGCGCTCCGGGTGCGCACTGGAGCTTGTGCGATCAGTGTTCAGCTGCTGCGGTGGGCGTCGTGCGCTGCTGCCGCCGGCTTGTGACGGTGGGGGTGTGCTCTTGGCGCCCGGCTGCTCGGTCACTACGATCGGCACGCTCTCAGTGTCCGCTTGATCGTTGCGATCGAGATCCGACCAGATGAAGTCCTCCTGCAATTGCGTTTTACTGATAGAAAACTTGAGGACACACATTCTGATGCTGCCGTTTGTGACTTTGCAAAAGCGTCACTACTCAACCAACTCACTCACTATTAGACTGGCCAGTCAGCTAAACTAAAAAAACATTGAATAAGTTGCCACCAAACTAATGCGACCATTGGAAACTAAAAGATACCGAAAACAATTACATACCGGCTCGAAATGCTCCGGTTTCGGGCGAAATTTGCCGCAGCAACAATTGCAACACAGACAGCAACAACAACAGCAGTAACAACCGGTCAGCAGGCAGCACGCGAAGAAAGTGAACTGAAACAGTGGTTTTGTTAAATTCTTAACTGAAACTTTATGTTCGCTGTTTTCAAACATCAACAAAACCGACTGCCATTCACCTTGAGCCATTTATTGTTCAACAGCAAATACGCGCCAAGGTTATCCTCGCCGATTGTTTCCATCATTTCCAGGCCCATCGGGCCGTAAGTGTCGTATATTTGGCGTTTCATCGGATTCGACAGCACTGAATTCGCATAGTTGATCTCTTTGAACTGAAAAATCAATAGTTGATTACATTCGTATCGCACGACAAACGTAACGAGCGTCATGAGCGCCCATCATCAGTACGTGCACGGCACAACACAAACAACAAGCAAACTCAGTTTTGGAGCACACCTTTTCAGCAGCTTCCGGATCATCCGGGTTCTTGTCGGGGTGATATTTGAGTGCTAGTTTTCGATAGGCACGTTTTATGTCGTCTTCCGTGCACACTTTTGTCAGGCCCAGCTGTTCATATAACTGAACACCTTTCACACTGAAAAAAACTACAGTTGCACTTCAGGAAATAAGCTGATCGGTTGGTGATCGCGTCAAAAAATGCTTTCTGTGCAGGACAGACTCCGCCTTCACAGCAATGTCTGAACAGAAAGCATGCATCGCGTGATCACCAACCAATCAGCTGATTGCATATAATTTAGAGTTGGACTGTAATGCATATAATTTGGAGTTGGACTGTAATCAGAATGTTTTTTGACGAAATAAAAGTGGGCATTCAATTAGCAATAGAATTGGACAATAAAATAGAATTGCGCACGCACACCGAATGGTTCAAAACAAAAATACGGCCACCAAAACTGCATGAGCTTCAAAGAGAAAGAACGCAAACAGAAATCATCGGCAACTAACGAGTCGCGACGTATCCGTGAGCCACGTCGAGAGCCAGAGCCGGCAGCAGACTCGCGACGGGGGGCGCTCTCTGCGCTGCCGTTTGCGTCGCCGTCGCCGTCCACATTCTCAGCATTGGCGTCCACTTCAAGTGTGGTGTCGCCAGCACCAGACTGTGGTCGATGTTGCTCATCGGAAGCAGCAGGCCCATTCACCGCCGCTGTCTTGTCATCGCCACCGTCTGCTGCAGCTGGTGATGCACCGCGTTCACTCATTTCTGATTATTTTGTTCGCCCGCTTGTGGTATAGTATTGTTCTATTGTATACCTGTTCTGCTCCTGGATGATCTGAAAAACAACACAGAAGAACACCAAAGATCAGACAAAAATGGGTGGCGGTTTTAGCACTAGGAGGGTCTAGGGTTGTTTGTTCAACAAAAATTCAAAAATTTTCCTCAAATATGCTCTGAAACCTTCATTTTTGACACAATTTTTGGAAAGTTCAACAAAAATTGTTTTTGACTACATTGTAAAACCGTCAGCAGCAGAGATGTGCACGGGGGGTACTTAGGGGGTACCGGTACCGGCAAACGTCGCGCGTCGCGCAGTGCCTGGGGGCTACGTCGCGCAGCGCCTCGGTCGGAGTTGAAAGAGACAAAAGTTTTACACATGAATTTGAAAAATTACTTCGAAATCGATTGCCCATGTCGCGCATCTATCGTCAAAATTAAGGTCTGCTCGTTGTGCTTTTGTTGTGAGCTGCTGAAATCGCTGTGAGCAATCATTTTAATTCACAGGTGTCGCGCAGCGCCTCAGGTGGAAGAGACAAAATTTTCACAAATGAAGTAAAAATTGCTTCAAAATGAAATTCGAAGATTTCAATTGACTGACTGTCGTGGTACTTTAGTAGGCTGCAATGTATTTGTATTTGAAATCGCGCTGCGCATGTAGATGGTACGCACATTTTATTCCGCAAATGTGAGTTGCACAGACATCCAGGGTTTTTTACGCGAAATCGTGCGTCAATGACGCAAAATAATTTGGTATGACGCAAAGAAATTTGTTGTTTCAGTCGGCTTTTTTGATTCTCTCAAATTTCGATGATTTCAAAGGATTGTTTTCAAGAAATTTTGCGCCCAGATTCAAAGTTTTTCTGCGCCTCCGGCGCAGGACGTGGATACTTTATGATTTGTTTGACAATGGCGATCACGAATTCATCGTTCGTTTTTTAGATTGTTCAGTGTTTTGCTGATAACGGTTCCATTCAATCTAAGAATATTTTTGTTGTTTTGACCGTATCAACGATCACTTGGTCCATCTAGCTTCTACGTAAGCTTTTTGTTCGCACGTTTCTAAACATCTGCGTTTTTTAACACGTGAATAAATGTCATAGACAGCAAATTACTTTGGATGACATCCAAAAATCGCAAGGTAAAATGCGTTCTCAGGGCCTAATTTTTGAAAATTTTCTTCGCTACGCGAAGACGTTACAATTTACCGGCTTCTTTTTGAAATTGAGAATCAAAGCCACACTTTCCGAACGAAACACAGAATAAACTTCAAAAATATAAATGTATTTGTATTTGAAATCGCGCTGCGCATGTGGAATGTGACACTAAATTTGCGGCATGCGGTCGATCCGGTACCGGTCGATCCGGTACGGTCGATCCGGTACCGGTCGATCCGGTACCGGTCGATCCGGTACCTGGCAATTTTCTAGGGCGGTCGATCCGGTACCGGTCGATCCGGTACTCGGTCGATCCGGTACCAATTGAAATTTTCAGCTGTTTTAGCATTCAATTCAATTTGTTTCTGATTTGTTTTCCATTTTTCTTCGTTTCTCTCATTTTATCTGATGTCTGAAACATTTTACCGCAGGTTTTTTCGCGGGAAATATGAAAATAAAAACAACAGACATTTTTCCTCAACTCCAAAAGAGAACCGAATCAGTCTTCATATTTTTATTTTGTTCTCCTTTTCTTGCTGAGCTGGTAATTTTGCAAATTTTCACCGTCTTGGAGCTTTATTCTTCTGGAAAATAGTTCAGAAAATAAAAAAAAACATATGGTACACTTGTTTTGCTTTTTTCAGAATCAGATTACGATTACCAAAACCAACAAAGTGTCGCAAGTCGTCGTCGTCCAACAATCGTGTTCGGTTTCATGTCTTTCCGTGCTGCATAAATGTTTCGCAATCACCGAAACCAAAGAAAAATCGAAAACACAACGAATTGAACGCTAAAAACCCGTAAAACAGCTGAAAATTTCAATTGGTACCGGATCGACCGAGTACCGGATCGACCGGTACCGGATCGACCGCCCTAGAAAATTGCCAGGTACCGGATCGACCGGTACCGGATCGACCTACAGCCAAATTTGCGAGAAAAATGTGGTGGGGTGGGGTCGACGTCGCGCAACCAGCCGAGCCGGTACTAGCAAGAATTGTCCGGCGTGCCCACCTCTGGTCAGCAGTCAATTTTGGACCGTTTTACCAATTGATTTTAAGATTGAACAACTTTTGGAATGAAGTTTTTCAGCGTAGCAAAGTCTGGCTTGGTATTTGATGTTTCCGATGCAGCCAAAATGACATTTCGCCCCAGTTTGCGAATTCTGAGCGTCCGAGCTCTACCGTCTAGTCTGCATTCTGCAAGCGCTACTTTGTTTGGCTGCGGTTTCGTGTTGTGTCCGCGTCGTCACTCGTCATCGTCTCGTCGTTGATCGAATTTCAAGCCGGTAACTAACCGGTTTTTCAGTTTAGATTGAGGATAATTAAAAAAGGGTAGATGAGGTCACCAAAACAAAATCTGGATTTTGGCTGAAATCAAAACAAAATCAAAAAAAATCTTAAAAAAAAACAAAAAATGACGATTTTTAACAAACCATTCCCTCCCGAATTTGCTTTGAAAAACCTCATTTTCGGCACAGTTTTTGGAAAGTTCAACAAAAAATTTAAAAATGAAAACGGCCTCCTGATAAAGGTGACAGTTACCACGGAGGCAACACGGAGGCTGCGTGTAGCTAAAGTGACCCATATTTTATAATATGCACACAACACGCTGCGCACCTTTAACAAAACCACGGAACACGGAGGCACGCGGATTTGGGGAGATTTGGGGACAGGTCAAATCCGTCCCCCTCCAAAAAAATACGTTTTTGTTAAAAAAACAAATAAATAAATAAAGGCGCAATAAAGCAAAGCAAAGCTAATGTCAAAACTAGACTTCAAGGATTACGGTAGCTCTCCAATGGGTCTCGACACGATTTTTTAAAAACGTCCCTGATTGCCAGCAAAAGCTACTCTATTGGTGGACACCGTTCATATGATTGCAACAAACAGTCTTATGTTTGAAGTTCGGGCACACGGGTTACGGTAGCGGTAGTTTTGGGTCTTGACACGAAGTTGCTGAAAACTACTTTGTTTCTTGCGAATAACAGTTGAAACCATTTAGAAACATGCCGCATTATCACAGAACGTCAAAAATCGGATTTTAAGAAGTACGGTAACTCTGCTGTGGGCCTCGACACGATTTTTTAAAAACGTTCTTTTATTGCCAAGAACTGTTACTAGAATGGTGGATACCGTTCACATGATTGCATGAAACAGTCATATGTCTGAAGTAAGGTCCCACGGGTTACGGTAGCTGTAGTTCGGTCTTGACACGAAGTTGCTGAAAACTACTGTGAATAACAGTTGTTTCTTGCAATCATGTGAACGGTGTTCATCAATTTAGTATTTTCCTGGCAATAAAAGGCAGTTTAAAAAAATCGCGTCGAGATCCACATAGCAGAGTTACCGTATTCTTTGAACTCAAGCTTTGACATTTTGTGAAAACGGTGCGTGTTTCTAATTGGTTTCAACTGTTATTCGCAAGAAACAAAGTAGTTTTAAGCATCATCGTGTCAAGACCCAAAACTACCGCTACCGTAACCCGTGTGCCCGAACTTCAAACATACGACTGTTTGTTGCAATCATATAAACGGTGTCCACCAATAGAGTAGCTTTTGCTGGCAATCAGGGACGTTTTTAAAAAATCGTGTCGAGACCCGTTGGAGAGCTACCGTAATCCTTGAAGTCTAGTTTTGACATTAGCTTTGCTTTGCTTTATTGCGCCTTTATTTATTTATTTGTTTATTTAACAAAAACATATTTTTTTGGAGGGGGGCGGATTTGTCCTGTCCCCAAATCTCCCCAAATCCGCGTGCCTCCGTGTTCCGTGGTTTTGTTAAAGGTGCGCAGCGTGTTGTGTGCATATAAAATATGGGTCACTTTAGCTGCACGCAGCCTCCGTGTTGCCTCCGTGGTAGGGTTGTTAAAAAATTTAAAAATTTAAAAAAAATTTCAAAAATCAAAGTTGTGCTAAATCAATCAGGGAGTCCGAAGAACCACATATGATATGCAAGCGCCTCCCGAATGACACCCGTATGGCGGAACTTTGCAGATTTTGTTTTGGTGACCTCAATTACCCCTTTTCCAAACCGTCACCATGCCTCGGCCTTTAACAAAACCACGGAGGCAACACGGAACACGGAGGATGCACGCTTAACAAAACCACGGAGGCAACACGGAGGTTGCGTGCAGCTGAAGTGACCCATATTTTAAACGCACACAACACGCTGCGCACCTTTAACAAAACCACGGAACACGGAGGCACGCGGATTTGGGTAGATTTGGGGACAGGACAAATCCGTCCCCCTCCAAAAAAATATGTTTTTGTCAAATAAACAAATAAATAAATAAAGGCGCAATAAAGCAAAACAAGGCTAAATGTCAAAACTAGACTTCAAGGATTATGGTAGCTCTCCAACGGGTCTCGACACGATTTTTTAAAAACGTCCCTGATTGCCAGCAAAAGCTACTCTATTGGTGGACACCGTTCATATGATTGCAATAAACAGTCTTTTGTTTGAAGTTCGGGCACACGGGTTACGGTAGCGGTAGTTTTGTGTCTTGACACGATGATGCTGGAAACTACTTTGTTTCTTGCGAATAACAAGAAAAAAAACAGTTGAAACCAATTAGAAACACGCAGCGTTTTCACAAAATGTCAAAACTTGAGTTCAAAGAATACGGTAACTCTGCTGTGTGGGTCTCGACTCGACGCGATTTTTTTAAAAACGTCCCTGATTGCCAGCAAAAGCTACTCTATTGGTGGACACCGTTCATATGATTGCAAGAAACAACTGTTATTCACAGTAGTTTTCAGCAACTTCGTGTCAAGACCGAACTGCAGCTACCGTAACCCGTGGGACCTTACTTCAGACATATGACTGTTTCATGCAATCATGTGAACGGTATCCACCATTCTAGTAACAGTTCTTGGCAATAAAAGAACGTTTTTAAAAAATCGTGTCGAGACCCACAGCAAAGTTACCGTACTCCTTAAAATCCGATTTTTGACGCTCTGTGATAATGCGGCATGTTTCTAAATGGTTTCAACTGTTATTCGCAAGAAACAAAGTAGTTTTCAGCAACTTCGTGTCAAGACCCAAAACTACCGCTACCGTAACCCGTGTGCCCGAACTTCAAACATAAGACTGTTTGTTGCAATCATATGAACGGTGTCCACCAATAGAGTAGCTTTTGCTGGCAATCAGGGACGTTTTAAAAAAATCGTGTCGAGACCCATTGGAGAGCTACCGTAATCCTTGAAGTCTAGTTTTGACTTTTAGCTTTGCTTTGCTTTATTGCGCCTTTATTTATTTATTATTTATTTATTTAATTATTTATTTGACAAAAACGTAATTTTTTTTGGACGGGGACGGATTTGTCCTGTCCCCAAATCTCCCCAAATCCGCGTGCCTCCGTGTTCCGTGGTTTTGTTAAAGGTGCGCAGCGTGTTGTGTGCGTATAAAATATGGGTCACTTTAGCTGCACGCAGCCTCCGTGTTGCCTCCGTGGTTTTGTTAAGCGTGCAGCCTCCGTGTTCCGTGTTGCCTCCGTGGTTTTGTTAAAGGCCCCATGCCTCTTCTTGTGTTTTGACCTCCAAAACGTCACTAATTGTCCCCAGCCAAGCTAATGCTAAAGTGAAGACAAACATACCGCCTTGAAATTCGATCAATTCTTCTGATGGTGTCGCGACGACACGACACGAAGCAGCAACCAGACAACGTAGCGCTTGCAAACGGAGCAGCGAGCACAATCGGACGCTCTGCGAGGCGAATCGTCACCTTATCTGCATCGGAAATGGTAGGCTAAGCTTTGGGACGCTCAAAAACTTCATCGCAGATGTTGTCGAAGCCTAAAATCAGTCGGTAAAACGGCCCAAAATCGACTGCTAAAGGTTTTACGAGGTATAATCAAAGAAAATTTTTGTTGAACTTTCGAAAAATTGTGCCAAAATTGAGGTTTTCAGAGCATATTGGAGGAAAATTTTTCGAATTTTTTTTTTTTAAAAAAAATCGGCATTTTTGTTTTTTTTTTTAATCACTTTTTTTAAAAAAAAAAATTTTCATTTTTGTTTAACAACCCTACTCCGTGGTTTTGTTAAGCGTGCAGCCTCCGTGTTCCGTGTTGCCTCCGTGGTTTTGTTAAAGGCCTTATAAAAATTGACTCAGCAACAAAAAGTTTCCTCGGGCATTTTGCAATTTTTGTTGATAAATTAAAAAAAAATTCTTTTTTTAGACAACTTCTGTTTTACATTGTGTTTTAGTTTGAAATGTGATTTTGCGAATGACATGATCTATGATGTGATGTGACGATGACAGTGGACGGATTTGACAAAGGAACTGCAGGTGTGGTCGTGGTCGTCGTGAGTGTCGACTTGTAGTTGGAGCGGACGTCGTGTGTATCCGATGCGTCCGTCCGTATAGTTGTCACATCCCAGCAGAGCCTGCTTCAGTGGATCTTTTGCTTGCTTGTTTGAAAATGAAGCCAACGCCGACCAATGTTTTTATGCGTTTTTCAATTGCAGACGTCGCCGTGAGAGCAGAGCTGCACAGGTTCGGTGAGTTCTGCGAGCGTCTCAGCGTGCGACTGTCTGAGTTTGAGTCAACGTCAACGTCGTCGGCATTGTCGTCGGACGCGCACAGCACGCCATCCTTATTATACCGTGATCGTTGCTTCAAACAGTTACAGTTGAAGTTGTCCGCGCGACCACTCGAGCTCGCCACTGTGCAAGAGTTTGTTCGTAGCGGCAATGAAATCGTCGACAAATCAATATGGACGCTGACGGCGTTGTGTGTCGAGGTGGAATTGTTGGTTCGAGAGGCGAACGCGAAATTCATACCCGCCGTGCTGCTCTATGGCGAATTGGGCGGCGGTAATTTGACTTCAGGAGGCCTCATGTGTAGTCGGGCGGGATATTTTGCAGTACCAGCGAAGCAAACAAAGTGTATGGTAGATAGTGTGAGTGTGACGCATACTTTGACACATGTGACTGTGTACTCATTGACCCCCCACCTTTCCACGCGCTGTATTAGGCATTGTGTTCAGGTATTGATTGATTGGGAAGGTACGTGGTGACGTGTGTGCTACCGCCAACCAATCGGCTAGTTGTATATAATTTGCAGAAACCCTGTGTATGTCGAAATGATGACGATTGAAACATATATCTTTCTGCGTCACCACGTCACATCACACGCGACACAAAAACGTCCGCAGATTATTTACTTTCACTTGTCACAGACGCTGACGAACAGCCAACCGAACTCAGCGCAGCATCGGGCGACAACAACGACACAAAGGACGACTCCGCCTCCGCCAGGCAACCGGCCGCCGTGCTCAGTCGCTTCGTGCCGTGCCTACAGGAGCTGTCTGTATTCGTGCAACGCTGCTACGAAGTCGTCAGAAACATTGTGCTGCAGTTGTGCGCGTTGTTTCCGAAACAGTGCGCAGCATTCACGTTTCTTTTGCTGTTGTTGTTGTTGTTGTTGTTGTTGTTGTTGTTGTTGTTGTTGTTGTTGTTGTTGTTGTTGTTGTTGTTGTTGTTGTTGTTGTTGTTGTTGTCTGTGTGCGATTTCGCATTGCACTTTTAGAGCATCCAAAAGAGCATCCTCCTGATCCCCAAGAGCACCAAATCATGAATTCATGTTCAGAACCGAGAATCGGCCGATCAAAACGCGCGACCTGCGTTTGGATTTCGTTTTCGAGGCGCTCGGCGAGTTGCTGGCGACGTTGGTGACGTTGGACGAAACGATCGTGGCACAGCGACAGCTGCAGACGCACTGGGACGCTTACAGACGGTTGGTAGGGGAGGGGGCGGGTGCTGTGTGTGGTTCAGTTGAACGGCCTTCTCACATGTGAACCATCACAAGTGCAAAAAATGGCCGAAATTAAAAAAAGGCAGAAAGCGTAGCCTGAGCCTGATTAAAGTCGTTACCGGTCTGCCCAGCCTAGCATGATGTCTAATGTCAAGTTTATATAAAGACACATCGGAAAATCTGAGTTTTTAGAAAACCTTGTCTGCACGTTCGGGGGATCGAGCCCCGTCGAGGGGTGTATAGAGGCACAATGACAGAGAAAACTCGATGGGTGCCCTTCTCGACGGCGTTCTATACGCTGTTCTGGGTTAGCCCAGGCTAAAAAACATCACCAAAGATCAATGTTGGTTGGTTCGTTCGTTCATTGGCTGTTTTTTCATTGCAATCTTCAGCACCGTACGCGCCGTCCATCACAATCCACGTAAATTCGACATTGACATGACCGAACTGAGACCGTTTGAAGTTGTCCTAGAGCGGATCGAGTTACAACTGCTCCGTGGATACATTTTCCAAGTGCGCTGACGATTTTTTGTGGAGTTTTGCGGAGCTGCTTCGATTGCTTGTCACTGTGTGAATCGAAATATCAGTCAAACCATCTATCGGTTTGGTTCGGTTGTCGTCGGGTTTTTCTTTAGGGCGTGAAACTTGTGCCTCCTGTCTTCCTGAAACGATAATAGTATTCTGACAAGAACCGTGGAAAGAAGCAGAGTAAAAAGAATTTTGGGTGGCGACTGACGACAAGTTTTTTTATTTCGTTGTTTCACTGCACGAATATCGGTCGGTTTTTGGTGAGCTGATTTGCCCTTCATGCATTGGTCGGTATTTTTGGCGGAAACACCTCGCAACTTCAGTTGGCCTTCTGTGCGCATTACTTGGTAATTTTGTGTCCTAGTATCAAAATAAAACTGATTTATCTGTTCAATCGATGCGCCTGAGTTGTGTCGTTGTGTAAGAAATTGCATTGGATCTTGGTTGGAAATCAAAATCAAGTTTTTTTCGTTGTTTCAGAATTGTGCCGAGCAACCGTTCGACACTCCGTGCAGCGCAAACGAGCAGCAAGTGCTGAATGTCAGGGGCAACGCACAGCTGTACGAAATGTTCCTGGTGGCCGTCAAGTCGATTGTCGCCGCGTGGGAGCAGAGGGCTGGTATGATGGGTGAAGGGGGGTGGTAGTATAATTCAATTAATTGTTTTAATATGAATCAAATTGAATCTCAACCACCCATCCACGATCATCCACGCCATCCACCGCGGCACGCTCACTGCTGTTCACGCCGTGTCAGTTCCTCTGGAACAACTGTCCGCAGATCGCGAAGGTGATCGAGCTGAAAGCCTATCAATCGATCGACGCACAGCGGCGGCAGCAGATCCAGCAAATCATCGGCACCCTACAGCGGTATGCTGGTAGATTTTGTGGTTTCGTTTGTGTTCGTTCGTTGTCCTTCCTTCCCGTTTGCACATGTCAGTGCCGAAGCAGCGGTGGTTTGGTGTGCGAGTAAATTGTTGCTGAGAGCGTCTCGGTGGGCCAGTGGTGTCCGTGCCATAGTCTATGAGCCCCCGCACGTTTTCGGTGGCATTCGCACTCGGCTGCTACAAAAGTTATGCAGCAAACTTGGAAGAAATAGTTGTGGTTTTTTAAAATTCAAAACAGTGATTTCTGTTGTTTGTGACTGATATGTTGCGGTAATGTTGATGGGTTCGTTGTGATTGGTTTATATTTCCCATATGACCACCGCATGGTGGTGGTGGTCTGAAGAGAAAGTTTTGTGCAAATAAAGAAGATTTACAGGTCTTCTTTGGACTGTACTTGTACCGTAAAAAACTTGCCAAAAACTTTCATCGCACACGACACGCGTGCATCTTCATCTTGCAGTGACACACAAAGCGCCGTGGTGCGTGTCAGCCAATGGACGGTGGAGATGAACGAGGCGCTTGCGCACTGGCCGCAGTCGGACGTCGATCGAGAGCTGGAGCGACGCAGCAAGCTGTTCCTTCGCGTCTGCTGCGTTTCTTTTTATTATTGACAGTTTTCTGTTGTTATTTAGCAAAAAGGACATCTGCGCTCACGTTCATCTATGCAGTTGATCGAGCTGTTCTTCATAACGAGCATTATTTGATTGAAAAATTCTCTCAGTTTATCTCTCCAAGAATTTGCTTTTGTTAGGGTCTTCACAACGCACAGTCGATCCAACGTTGCATTTGTACGACGTTGGGCGGTCTGCTGTTGATGGCGAAGACAGACGCCACTGTGAAACTGTCGAAAAGTGTTGCGCTGTATCTGTTTCGATTGACTGAATTGTTGAAGGTTGGTGGGCAGTGAGACTGTTAAAGTGCTCGGTAGTTAGTTCTGGGATTTTGCTTTTCAAGGTTTTCGGATTTCTTTTCTGCTTCAAAAAATAATGCACTGTCTATTATGGCGTGTCGAGTGGGTAGGAGGACAGCCAACCCGTCAATCAAATTGTTCCGAAGCCCATCAGCAATGTCAAACACGGATAGTTCAGAATTCAGAGTGGCTAGCTGCAGCCGCGAGACGCAACGACCACTTCTGACTTCACCAGATCAAGCATAGGCGCAAAAACAGATGGATTGTCCATTTGAGTTTCCCGACAAAGCTCACAACGTCAAATCGCAAGTCGACTGTTTCGTTCTCAGGCGATCGAGCGAACATTCGCCGACCACTGGGCGGCCGTTGCAGACTCGTGTTTGCAGCTGCAGCAGCGCTACGCGAGTCGTCTGCTGCGACTGACGACGTCGGCGAAGGAGATGCTGAGGGTGGCTGAGAAGGCGTCCGTTGGCGCCGTCGGTGCGTACACGGCTGACGACCGTGTCGATGGACTGTCAGGGCTGGTCGCCGCCGAACAGACGCTCAGCACTGGCCCGAGTAGGGGGGATGTGGGTGCTAGTGGAGCTGCAATAGGGATCTGACTGTACCTTAAGTGGATCACACAAGCGCATAGTATTTACAATTAAACCTCCTTTTTAAAACAACGTTTGACTGTATCTATGATCAGTATATCAAGCTCTTCAGTTTCTTCTTTTCATTCAGTGACCAGCACCCGTTTGGCGGCAGCGCGGTGCTCGCTTGAAATCGGTGCTATCAAGGTTTGCCTTCCGTTTTTTTATTTAGTTGTTTCTATCCGCCAGCTTTCTGCGTGTTGCATGCAAAATCGATGGAAAGACTGACAGTCTGGGAATCTGATTTTTTTCGATCAATCACCACACTTCATTCGCACAGAACCGGAACAGAACACTTTAACACAAAGCTCACTAACACCTAAAAAATCCGCACACCTAAAAATTTACTCATACACCTAGAATTGTACAGCCAGGTCAGGTGGACGTCAACACCTCAGTCTTTTTCACTAAAAACGCCTGTTTCCAAGTGGTGCTCATATCACCAGAAATCGCTGCGCCCGCACGAGGCTGACGTGATCGCGGCCAGTTTCGACCGAGTTCGCCTGTTCAGCGACTTTGCTGAGCTGCTGCACACGGCCACTGACTGCTCGTTCCTGACGTGGCAGACCGAGTTGATCCGGGTCTACTTTGAGTCGGCCTTGCTCGAGCCCGCTTTTGAGCCGTCCCGATTGCTGGTGAGTGCCTGGTGGGCGTATTGTTTTGTTTGCAGTTATTTTTGTTTGTTAATAATCAGAAATGCATACGCTTTGTACAAAACACGGACGCGACGCGCATTCTCATTCTCATTCTGCTGCAGTTATTCTTCGACGCACTGACCGACTGTGCCGTCCACTGCGCTGGCGCCAGACATCTGCCGTCGGACGAGCACGGTGGCGAGCTGTTTGAACACGAAATCGTGCACTTGTTCCAGAGTGTCCGTTTAGCTTCACACCGTTATTCGTTGTTGATTTTGCGAACGAACAACAACATTTTTCTCGTCGTTTTCCAGACCTTCCTCGACAAGATCTGTGACGCGATTGAGACATCGCTGCGTCTCCAGACGCATTTGCATCTGCAAACGAACCGGGTGAACCCGTTGAAGTCGACTGACGAGCAAGAGGCATCAGCCGTGGCCGATGGTCGCATGGTTGAGTTGTTCAAATTGCCGCCACTGATGTTGCGACGCAGTGCTATTGATATAAAACGTTGGTGGTGGAGAGAAATGGGAGGGGCTGAGTGGTGACTTGGTGATATGGACCGTATCTGACGGCCTGACTGTGAAATTCAATCCATAATTCAGTCCTTATTATCAGACTTTGCGGCGATGGTCATGCCAATTGCCATTGCCAGCAGTGTTTTTTTTTTAGTAAAGTACGGTCTCTTTTCATCACATATTCCGAGTTTCATTATCGTGCAAACCAATCGCGTGTGTTTTACATTGAGCGTGTACCAGAAAAAATGAGTTACTACAGAATGGTTTTTCTGCTCAGGTCACGTTGAGCGATATCTGGAGCGCACGTTCTACAATTTGACAACGGTGGCGTTGCACGATTGGAAAACGTATGCGAACATGAGACAGTTGGCCGGATGCCGCTTTGCTCTGGAGGTACGAACGCACCGTGCAGCAAACGACCAGTGTCATTCTTTATCCAGCTATTATCAATTTTTTTAGGTTCTGCGACTGATTGCGTTTGCAGATGTTAAAGGAAGAAGTTTCAATATTTATGGGGGCAATTCAAAATAGCCTATGTGACCCGGCCCGGCCCTTAATGACAGAGAAAACTCGATGGGTACACTATCGACTGCTTTTGTACAATTTTCTGGGTTAGCCCTTGCTAAACACCGCCTAAAATCTCCAACAACAACAACATTATGTCTCAAGGCCTATTCATTGTATTATTGTTCTTTGTTGGTGGAAAATTTATTCATTTTTTAGAAATCTGTTGGGTTCCATTATTTTATCCAGCTGATTGATGCCCATCTGCCTAGTCACACGCTCGATCAAGGCCTGGATCTATTGGAAGTGATGCGCAAGATTCACATTTTCACCGAAAACTACACTTATAATCTGAACATGCAGGTCTGTTTTTTATTCTGTATCTGTTTGAATTGTCTGAAGTAGGGATGGAGCCGGTTCCGGTCCGGATTCCGGATTCCGGATTCCGGCGCCTAAAATTGGATCCGGATCCGGTCCGGATTCCGGCGCAATTTTGCCGGATCCGGCCGGAATGGCCGAGACCCGCGAATTAACCAGTTGATTCCTCCGTTTCGGAGCTGTTCAATGGTTTGACAAATTTGTTTTGGTGCTTTGTTGGTTTTGTTGTTGTGCATTTGACATGTGATCAGTGAGCGTTTCTTCAGTTTAGTGTTCTGTTCAATGGTAAATGGTTCACTGCTTTTTTCTTAAGTGATAAACTTATGTGCAGCATTGTCCACTTTAAAAAAACGTGGCTGCCAGCTTTTGGCCGACGTTGTTGATGAACAATAGCAGGTTTTTTTTAATCAGCCATCTTCGTTGGTCATATTCAGTTAGCTGTCAAACAGTTGCTTTTTTGTGAGCCCCAGAACGCCAGCGATTTTAGCGACGTGCGTTACCGTGGGTGTGCGGGGGTGCCGTGATCCCCTAAAACCCGATAGACCCCCCCCCCAACGACGAATCCACGAGACGACGAATCCATTTCAATGATGTTGCCCGCCGTTTGCGCACTGAAGCAGCGCATCGAAAAAGTCGATGCGAGTGGCATTGGTACGACGAAAGAAACGCTGCTGACCAGCATCGACACACGCTTCCGTGCGCTTTTCCACAACGAATCCAACATCATGACCACGTACGTTGATCCGCGATTCAAGAATACTGCAGTTGTCTTTGAAAATGAAGCGCGATTCGTTGTGAACTACTTCACATTGCAAAGAAAATTTTGAAACGACCGGAGACGCCCACAAACTGCGACGATACATCCGAGATCGCGAATAACGACGATGACGAAAGTGAACGCGAGCCCGAACCAAAAAAGAAATCGACTGGCCTCTACGGAGGCATCGAGTTTCACGCTGCGCGACCGCGCAACCCGTCAGGCGAATGCAGTCTCGAAGACGAACTGCGCGGCGAAATGAATATGTACGAGTCGGATGGTTTTATCGACGAACCGGACAAAAGTGATCTAATGCTAGACTTGTGGCGGCTGAACTCGTTTGCTGAGCTATAAGCTAATCAGTTTTTTGTTCTTTTGTGCCTGTTTGTCTTTTTTTTAGTTTTTTATATGGTCAATTTTTTGTGACAACCTTTTTTGCCGTTTTTTTCAATTCAGTGTTTCGTTGAGAAGTGCTCGAATCAACACAGCAAGTACATCAACACGTTGAGCGTCACGCACGCTGTCAACTCGATTCGAACGCACGGACTCGGCATCATGAACACAACGGTTGGTAAAAGCAGTTATTAGCCTTTATTTTGGTCCCGAGACTGAATGCGCGCATAGACAGGTAAACAGTTTCATGCATGACGCGGCAATTCAAAATTGGCATGATGGTCCGAATCGGTCACTTTGGCGATTTTGAATTGCCACATCAAGACTGAAACTAGTTTCAACGTCTGCACACGCAATGAGTCGCATAACCTAAAAAATGACAGTAACAGCTGTGCAAAACTTCGATTTCGACAGTGGTGTCAGTCATTTTGGATCTGCATGAGGTGAGGTGACACTGGAAACAAAATACGTTATTCTGTTGTCCAGGTGAACTACGTCTACAAGTTCCTGCGACAGAAGTTCTACATTTTCTCGCAGTTCCTGTACGATGATCAGATACGGTCGCAGCTCGTTAAGGACGCACGATACTTTCGCGACAACTTTGAACAGCTCGACGCCATGGTGAGCGTGTTTTGTTCTCAATCTGAATACGCACCGCACGCGCGTTTGAAGTGCTGTAACTGTGCTCAGTGTGTTGTTGGCATTTTCAACTGTTGATTCGGTGGAACTGGTTGAATCCATCCAACCAGAATCGGTCGTATTCTGATTCCAGTATCCGATCGCGCGTGCCGAGAAATTCAATCGAGACATTCGAAAACTCGGAGTCACACCGGATGATCTGACCTATCTGGATCAGTTTCGATCGTTGATCACTCAGATTGGTTAGTCGGCGATTTTTTTCATGGATTGTCCTGTGATCAGCTTTAGAACCGATTATTTTTTATACAATTAGTTGATTTAAAAAATGTTTTTTTCGTTTTCCAGGCAACGCACTCGGCTTTGTCCGCTTGATTCGTGCCGGCGGCCTCGACTCGGTCGCGCAGGCAGTGCAGTTTGTGCCGGACTTGGATGATATCGTGCCGTTTGAGGTAGTTCTCTGTTTTATGTCATCAATTTTTCAGGTTCTGTGACCCAATGCGTTCGCAGATGTAGAAAAGAGACTGGTTTCAATCTTTATGTGGCAATTCAAAATCTATATTATTAAATTTACAAAGTGTCTGTCTGTGCGTGGCACTTTTTTTCAATTTGAATTGGCGCCCATTTTTGCTACTTAAGAAAAATCCATTTCAATTTCCTTAACCTATTTTTTTATTAATGCCAGGGCCAGTTGAGATTATTTTCTCAAAACGTCGACGTCGCTCTTCATAGCTGGAGTCATCATGATACTCTTTGGTCAACAGAGACAGTTCAGCGCAGCATAGGCAAATGGAAGCGTGACTGATCAAAACTTGATGATCGACTGGGAAAGATGTAACAAAACCGTCTTTGAAAAAAAAGTGAACTTTTTTGTTTTTAAAAATCGGGTTGCAAAACGCACATCGACATCGGCATTGCAAGTTGCACTTTGGACTCAAAACAAGTAAATTTCATTGAAATTGATACTCCATGTTTCATTTTCAAATTGATACTCCATGGTTATGAGCGATAATTTCAACGTAACGCACGATGGGCAACTGGCAATTGTTACTGCTCAAAACTTGACGAGCGACTGCGAAAGATGTAACAAAACCGTCTCTGAAAAAAGTTAGTTTTTTAATTGGGTCGAAATGGTATTTACCATTCATTTTCACTTTGCAAAATGGAGTAAACGGGTAAAAAGAAGCAATGACTGCAAAACAAAATTAAAACGTCACTTTTTTGTTTCTTCTATTCATTTTCACTTCAGAAAAAAGGCTTGGCTTATGTTAGGGTAACCGGGTAAAAGAAGCATTAGCTTTTTAAAACGGGTATTTTTTAATGAAAAAAACGTTAATTTTTATGTTTTTTATTCAATCTTACTTAACTTACAAAAAGGCTTGACTTAGGTTAGGGTGAACGGGTAAAAATAGCAAAATCATAAACTTCGCATTTTCACTTTGCAAAAAAGGCTTGGCTTAGGTAAACGGGTAAAAGAAGCATTAGCTTTTTAAAACGGGTAATTGAAAAAAACGTTAATTTTTATGTTTTTATTCAAGCTTACTTCACATACAAATAGGCTTGACTTAGGTTAGGGTGAACGGGGAAAAATAGCAAAGTCATAAACTTAGCATTTTCACTTTACAAAAAAGACTTGGCTTAGGTAAACGGGTAAAAGAAGCATTAGCTTTTTAAAACGGGTAATTGAAAAAACGTTAATTTTTATGTTTTTATTCAAGCTTCCTTCACATACAAATAGGCTTGACTTAGGTTAGGGTGAACGGGGAAAAATAGCAAAGTCATAAACTTAGCATTTTCACTTTACAAAAAAAGACTTGGCTTAGGTAAACGGGTAAAAAAGCAGTAGCTTTTTAAAACGGATAAATTAAAAAAGTTAGTTTTTATATTTTTTATTCAATTTTACTTTACTTACAAAAAGGCTTGCCTTCGGTTAGGGTAAACGGGTAAAAATAGCAAAATCACAAACTTCGCTTTTTTTAGTTATTTAAATACATTAAAAATATTGTATTGTAGGCGACTTCACGGCAGCACAAGGTAATTTTTTTTCAGAGTTATTATTCAGTAAACGTTACTGTTTTTTTTCTTTCTAAGTAAATGCCACTTCACCAAAAAGGCTTGGCATAGATTAAGCCACACACGCTCGGGTCAATTGGCTAGTAGTCTAAGCGACTCGGCTGTATTTAGGCGATTTGGATCACTAGCAATTTTGAATTCCCGCGTCATGCATGAAACTGTTTACCTGTCTCAGCGCGTACTGAGTCTCGGGAATACTCAAAATCGCGGTGACACATTTTGAGCCGGACTGCCGAACAAAGGTGCAGATCGGGGAAAAATAGTAATACAATCAAGGGTGTTTTGATGATGACTGGGTTCACATTGAATTCACTGTGTGCCGATTGCCGGGCATCGGTGCGCCATGTCAGACATCGGGCAAAACGAAAAAAATTGCGAACTTTCTGATAAATGTCGTCAGGGTCTCTGTAAAGCGGCTGGTATGAGCGAGCCGACGGTTGAGGCGGCGAAGAACTTTGACGAAACATTACACACTTTAATTGATCATTTTGGCGAGGGCGCTGAATACTTCAAGGTTGGTGCGTGCGATTGAAAATGAAGTTCAAATTTGTGAAGCAGTTGTGACTGTGAGGGTCTTCAAAGGAGAAAATGCTCTGTGCACGGTGCTGCTAAGTGGGAAAGTTTTGTTGTCACTTGTACGCCCGCCTGACGCTTCAGTGCTGAAATGCTGAAATCACCAGACAATAAGCTTGACGTTGTTTTTCATATTTTTAGCTGCTTGTGGACGTGTTCGCCGGTGAATTTCGCAATTTCGAAAAATACGCGCATCTGAAGAATTTCTACATGATCGTGCCGCCACTGGTTGGTGCTCTCGTTGTAGAACCAACTGTAACTGGAGAATCCAGAAACATGTAGAGTCAACCAAGTTACGTGGAAAAAAAGAGTTCAGATGAAACCAAAACAGTTCAAATAACCGAAGAAAACCGTTGTGTCAGGTCGTGAATTTCGTCGACCACATCATGGCCTGCAAGGATCGCATCGGCAAACGCGCGCTGGTCGGCGAGGCGTGCTTCAGCGACGACGGATTCGCGATGGGTTGGTGTTAAGGTGGTCAAACGCTAAACGCGAAATCACCATTTAGTAATTTGTCCGTACGCACAGACGTCGTTCTAAATGCCGTGTGCAATCTAACCTAATGCATTAACATAGAACACATGACACGATTGCTGAATCGCGTGGGCATGTTTTTTTAAGTGTCCTATTTTAAATGTGTCCTCATCAAAGTTGCAGCGAGTTCCGCCCGTGCTGGGGAAACTGAATACGATACCCACTGAGTTTCAATGATCTTTACAGTCCACAGTTTTTGAAATTTTGACCTTTTTGTTGTGTTTTTAGGTGTGATGTTGCCAATGGTTTTGTTTTTTTGACTGAACAAATTGCTGAACCACGAATCTTTGTTTGCAAATTGCTTATTTATAAATCCTTCACTCATTTTTTTTCAATGGATATAACCGCATGTTTTCACCTCACCGCATTTCCAGGCGTGGCGTATATCCTGAAGCTGTTGGATCAGAATGAATCGTTTGATTCCCTACACTGGTTCATGTCGGTCGACAGAAAATGCAAACAGGAGCGGGTAAAAAAACGGCTTCAAATTTCACAATTTTTACAACAACAGAGCTGATTGGTTGCGCTTGGATATGGCCAAGCAATCGGCAATTTTCGGCGCGCGCTTTCGCAGACTCATGCCACTGATTTTTTCACGTTTTTAACAGGACAAAATCGAATCAGATGAAAAAGAGATGAAGGAGTCGTCAAACAAGAAACAAATGAAACAGCAGACGGAAAAGTTCACGCAGGCGATGGCCTTGAAAATCAGCAGGCTAAAACTGTATCAAAAGGTAAAAACCACTGGGTGGGACTAAAAAAGAAGCGTTTCTTTTCTGTAATTGTAGTTGGATGTCTCATGTTGATGCTTCTGAATTCGTCACTTTTCTGGGATTCTCATGTTCGCTTATGTTTGGGCGTCTGAATTCGTTTCGTTTTTCTTTCAAGGAAATGCAAATGGTGTCCTGGGCGATGCGCTCAGCGCGCTCGTTCTTTCGAACTGATTTGGATCGTGAGCTGATACCGAAAGAGAAGGATTCAAGTGAGTTTTTGTTTTTCTTTCTATTCGTTTCACCATTTTTTGTTTCGATTTTCATTTTTTTGCTTCAGGTGAGACAGCGAGCGTGAAAAGTGCGCCAGCAACCAGCAGCACACCGGTGCCTTCCCTAGCGACACTGTGATTTTGTCTTGATATCTTAGTTTTTTCGATGTTTGAAAAAGATTCCTTTGTGATATTTGTGAACTTTTTATGTATGTTGGGAATCGGAATGACTTGGGTATTGATACAGGTTTATTGCAGATTGTAATCCATTGTAATCCATTGCTGAAATTTGATTCGCCTCATCAGAACATGTGTATTATTAGATGTACTCGAACATGGCGGACTCAAAACTAAATTAAACAAAACGAACAAATTTATGTCATTTGTTTCAGAAACATCCGCGGGTGCACATCCACCATGATTTTAGATCAGTCAATCCAGTCACGAGTAAAAATGTGCAGGTGGCCGAAAAGTCCTTAGACAGTTTCAATTGTATTTTTCTCCTGTCAATCTTTAAACGTTTGTAATCAAATATGGTACACTTGAACTGGAGACTAGGAAGATCTGCTAGAGGTTAATGTGGCACATCCGGACGCGTGCGACAACGAGACGATAGATCAGTCTTAAAAATCATTTTATCGCACGATTGGGCAAGCCGTCCGATACGACCAATCGCCAGCACACGTACGTGTGCAGAAAAAATGTTCAGAAGTATTTTATGCATTATTACGCACAGTAACATCAATAATATCTGCAATAACTAATGTTGTGTACAGTTTGTATGTCTCAACAATCTCAGTAATTGTGTTATCATGACGTCATTGTGATTGTGTTTTACTGGCCGAGGGCGGTTGCATCTGGTCACAGAGCGCGTCCAGCCAGCGGTGAATGTCGACAAACGTTGGTCTTGCATTGGCGTCAGGATGCCAACAGAGGAACATGCAGCGACGAACTGCAGACGGTGTGTTTGGCGGCGCGTCCATGCGGTGGCACTCGCGGACAACGGACAAGCGAACCTGCAGCAATAAAAGTGGAATCGAATGGAAAAAAGTTATAAATACTGGTAGAAGTCAGCAACAGCTTTCACACTTTTACGACCAAGCGCAGCGCTAATTCACCTCATGATTTTGCAGACCGGGATACGGCTCGCGACCACCACTGTAAATTTCCCACACCAAAATGCCGAACGACCATACGTCAGATTTGGACGAATACCTGAATATTTTACAAATTACTTGTAAAAATTCGGCTCACTAATCAGTGTAATGGCTCACTAATCAGTGTAATGGCTCACTAATCAGTGTAATGGCTCACTAATCAGTCATGAACGTGCAGTACATCTGATCAATTCAATTCGCGTAACATACTCCAATTGTGCAAGTGTCTCCGGCGCTAGCCAACGAACGGGCAGCGCAATTTTTTTCTGCTCGCGAAATCCTTCCGAAACATTCTCACAGCTGAGGCCGAAGTCGGAGATTTTCACTTGTCCATTTTCACCAATGAGACAATTGCGTGCGGCGACGTCACGATGGACACACTGCTGCCTTTCCAGATAGCACATTCCGGCGGCAGCCTGCTTGCACGGTGTACTCTTTCTCGTGCATTCTTTCAATAACCAAATCTTAATCGAGCAGTTTGTTGCTTGCCTGTAATGCGTAGCGCAGACATGCGGCTGGCGTCCGCGCCTCGCCAGATGAACGCAACAGCGACAACAGTGAACCGCGCGGGCACAATTCCGTGATGAGCAACAACGGCGGCTGCTGTGCAACAACACCGTACAGTCGGAGCACGTTTGGGTGAACGTATCTGAATCAAGCCATTTTTTTTCAATTCATTTCAAACGGCAATAAGCTTTGTTGTGTGCTTAAATAATTTGGCGAGCAACTAACTTGCGCATGATGCGTGCCTCGGCATGAAACTGCTGTCGCAAGGTCTTGTCGCAGACGGTGGTTCGCAGTGTTTTAATCGCGACGGGCATCGTTCGACCGTGGCGCACTTTCAATTTCCCCTCAAACACATCACCGAACGCGCCATACCCCAGTTTCTTGCCCATGACAATCTGGTCGTGCAGCAACTCCCATTTCTGACGGGCTACCGGTTCAAGAAGAAGGGCGCCTGAAAATGCGGCTGGTTCAAAGCGCTATGCAGTCCTTGTCAAAGTAGTCAAATACAAAAAGCGTAGTAAGCTACCGTCGTCATTGATTGGTTCACGTTTGCTTTTGTAGTATTTGATGCAGTCGGGAATGGTTTTGAACAGTCGATCGGCGCGCAGAAACCAGCGCTTTGAAACGTTGTCGTCGTCCGTTCGCTCGTATATTAACTTGTGATATGCCTTGCCTTTCCAGTAAAATGACAACACGAACGTGTCGACATCTTGCACTTCCGTACGACGCACCAAGAATTCGCCATCATTGCTCAACAGCTGCTCTACGTCCTCCCGTGGTAACAGACCGTGGTAGTAGATGCGCGTATGCAACTTGCCCTACAAAAACATGCACATTTTTAGTAGGTCGATTGGGTAGCTTTGTGTGTGAGTGAATTTACCTGTCTTTGTTTTGTTGCATCTTGAATAGAATCAATGATTTTTCGAGCTCTTTGTTTTGTAGTTGGTGTGGTGACAATGGGATCGGAAGAAGATGATGGGGGTGTTGTTGTGGTAGGCATGATGATTTTTGTAGGACTGTAGTTATGGAAATTAGAACAAAAAACCAATTTTTATGAAATAAAAATAGACATTCTAATGGTTTGGTCAAAATTGATATTTAACCAAAAAGAGGTCGCAAAAATGTAGAAAACCTCACTTCAAGGGTCAATGGTCATCTATAAACCCGCACACTTTCCCACGCCTGGGTTTACACTCATTTTGTATACCGGGTTTGCGCAACCACACGCTTGTTATGATGCATGCTGTTATTTCGTTTATTTTTCCAATAGAAATCTTTTTTAATTACATTGTTTACTTTTCTTATAATGCTCACATGTGTTGACAGCTGACATGTGTATGTCTAAAACATATACATTTGTGTAATGCATATTTACACGCGCGTTCCTGAAAGCTGGCAGCAGTTCTGTAGAGTTCTTGGTCAACTTTGCCACTGGAAAGGGGTCGCATCTTTGTCACTGGTATAACTGCTAATATTGTACCCTTGTGACAGATTTTGTTGACGATTTTTCCTTGATAAAAGCGAAGCCTTAGGTCACCTACAGAAGTCGGTTGTTGGCCTTTGCCCAACACTGACAGTGACTGCTTTGGTGTTGATCCAAAAGGAAATGGTGTTTGCAACTGAGAAGACAAAGACAATTTAGTGACAATCGTCTGTTCCTTCTCTTGATTCTATAAGCCACCCATATATTCACTCCCAACCATCAAATATAAGCAAGTTAGGTAACTGGGTGGCAATAACTGTTTTCGAAATTTGAAATATAAAGCAACGGAAAGCAAAACATATGCAAAAACATGAAGCGGAATATTTCCCAAGTCCAAACTTGTGCGAGCATGCACACACCCGGTATAAAATACGTCATGTGCCATGGGTTTATAGATGTCGCATTGTTTATAGATGACACACTTCAAGAACGTTTCACACCTGCTTCTGCTTTTAAAAGTTTTTTTTATGGAGCAACCAACGAGTCACCTGATTTTCAAGAAGGGATCCGTGGGAGACAAATTTACCACAAGAGGCAGCTCCAGAACGGGGTACACACAGTTAGTTAGACCAGATCAATTAAAAACAGTTCAGCAACCTTATCGGCTGTGTGCCAGCTTTGCTGGTCTGAGTCGGTAAAACGGTCGAAAATTTTGGATTTTGACCTGCGGAGGTTTTACAACATAGTTGTTCTAGGGGTGGGGGAGCTGCTCGCTGCTTCCTTCGTTCCAAATTTTTTTAGAATTTATTTATTTATTTATTTATTTATTTATTTATTGGTTTATTTTTTTGGTTATTTTTTTTACTTTATTTTTAGCTTCATTTTTAGCTTTGTTGGCATCGGCTCGGCATCACGTTTTATCTTTAATGATATTCCGATTAGGGTAAGGGTTCGAAAGAAAGTGAAAATCTTAATTTTTTAAATTAAAAAATTCAAAATTTTTAAAAAAATTTAATTTAAATTTTTTTTTAAAATTTTCGAACCGCGCTGAGGTGAAGCGCTTGGCTCAGTTCGAATATTGCACTTTCAGAATTAATTGGTTATTAAATTTAGCAAAAACTCGTGAAAATTATCATCGCTCCGCTCCGACCCGACGTCAATTTGGATTTTTGGACCAGGTCGCTGGGACGCTGGCTGGTTTCTTCTTTGTTTCTTCTCCTCGTTCCAAGTTCCAAATGATTTTTCTGTGTTCCAGTTTTCCTTTTTCCATAGTACTTTATTGAATACTTCAATAAGAAAACGCATCGGTTCACGTTGTTGTTAATGGAAACACCGCGCTTCTTCGAATCTTGGTTTTTTTTGCATGAAAATCAGTACCGAAGGCGA